>JAWQEG010003895.1:0-19397 GCA_033782935.1 Petrolisthes cinctipes | reverse complement strand
AAGATGTGAGCAAGATTGATGAAGGAAATGAGATGACACCGACGAAGGGAAGAAGTGAACTAATAATGAATGATAATGTGGCTGTGAGGTTTGTGGAGAGAAGAGTGGAACAGAAGTGGATGTGATGGTGGAGAGAAGAGGGAACAGAGTGGATGTGATGGTGGAGAGAAGAGGGTAATAGAAGTGGGACGTGAAGAGATAAGCAAGATAACATGTCAAAAATAGTCTATGGTGGATTAGAAGTGAAGTGGAACGAAGAAGAGGAGCAGCCTGGTGGAGAAAAATGGAGGTGGAAAGTAACCATTGGGTGAGGGGGTGGGGGGGGGGGTGGATAAAAGTCAGAAAGTGGATGGGGAGAGAATATATATGTTGGTGGAGTGTACGTGGAGTAAATAGTATGGTGGAGTTAAAGGTGAAGTGGAACGGAGAAGCACCAAGTTGGAACCACAGAGAAAGAGAGAAGGGGCGAGTGCAGTCGGGCGGAATAGTCAAGATAGGTAGGTTGGTAGGTAGGTGGAAAGGTAGGTAGGTAGGTAGGTAGACTGGTAGGTGGGTGGAAAGGTAGGTAGACTGGTAGGTGGGTGGAAAGGTAGGTAGGTGGGTGGAAAGGTAGGTTGGTAGGTGGGTGGAAAGGTAGGTTGGTAGGTGGGTGGAAAGGTAGGTTGGTAGGTGGGTGGAAAGGTAGGTTGATGGAAAGATAGGTTGATGGAAAGGTAGGTTAGTGGAAAGGTAGGTAGGTGGGTGGAAATGTAGGTAGGTGGGTGGAAAGGTAGGTTGATGGAAAGGTAGGTAGGTAGGTAGGTGGAAAGGTAGGTAGGTAGGTAGGTAGGTGGAAAGGTAGGTAGGTATGTGGAAAGGTAGGGAGGTAGGTAGGTGGAAAGGTAGGGAGGTAGGTAGGTGAAAGGTAGGGAGGTAGGTAGGTGGAAAGGTAGGGAGGTAGGTAGGTGGAAAGTTAGGTAAGTAGGTGGAAAGGTAGGTAGGTAGGTGGAAAGATAGGTAGGTAGGTGGAAAGGTAGGTAGGTAGTGGAAAGGTAGGTAGGTAGGTAGGTGGAAAGGTAGGTAGGTAGGTAGGTGGAAAGGTAGGTAGGTAGGTAGGTGGAAAGGTAGGTAGGTGGAAAGGTAGGGGGGTTAATACTTGAATGAAGGAAAATGGTGTAGAGATAATAAGTTGGAGGAAATTATAGATATTATAGTATGGAGGAAAGGGGGGAGATTATATAACTTTTCGAGATATAGAAAGAAGAAAGTGGAAACAAATGGGTTGAGAAAATGAGACCAGAAGGTGGAGGGGGGACCTGTCTGGCTGAGAGAGAAGGGGGAAGAGGCAAAAGGGGGGGGGGTTTGGGGGGAAGAGGCAAAGGGGGGGAGGGTTTGGGGGAAGAGGCAAAGGGGGGGGGGTTGGGGGGAAGAGGCAAAGGGGGGGGTTTGGGGGGAAGAGGCAAAGGGGGGGAGGGTTGGGGGGGAAGAGGCAAAGGGGGGGGGGTGTTTGGGGGGGAAGAGGCGAAAGGGGGGGGGGAGGTTTGGGGGGAAGAGGCAAAGGAGGGGAGGTTTGGGGGGAAGAGGCAAAGGGGGGGAGGGTTTGGGGGGAAGAGGCAAAGGGGGGAGGGGGGTTTGGGGGGAAAAGGCAAAGGGGGGGGGGTTGGGGGGAAGAGGCAAAGGGGGAGGGGGGGTTTGGGGGAAGAGGCAAAGGGGGGAGGGGGGGTTTGGGGGGAAGAGGCAAAGGGGGGGAGGGATGGGGGTAGCTGAAGTAGAAATCCATAGCAGTGGAGATATGGAACTATGCCAGGTGAACTGAGGCTCGACATAAGAAAGGAAAGGAAAGGCTAGGGATGGCACTGTCGAGAGAAGTATACGAAAGTGAAGAAAGAGAGAATGGAAAGATAGATATATATAAAGATAGATAAATAAATATAGAGAGCCGAAGGTGAGTGTATGGTGCTAAACTTAGGAATGACTGAAGTGAATCACGGTCTACAGAATATGAAATCAAGGCTACGAAGTTTAGGGAGGTCGAAGAAGAGTATGGGAGGTCGAGGGAAGGGTATGGGAGGTCGAGGGAAGGGTATGGGAGGTCGAGGGAAGGGTATGGGAGGTCGAGGGAAGGATATGCTAGGTCGAGGGAAGGATATGCGAGGTCGAGGGAAGGATATGCGAGGTCGAGGGAAGGATATGCGAGGTCGAGGGAAGGATATGCGAGGTCGAGGGAAGGATATGCGAGGTCGAAGAAGGGTATGCGAGGTCGAGGGAAGGATATGCGAGGTCGAGGGAAGGATATGCGAGGTCGAGGAAAGGATATGAGAGGTCGAGGAAAGGATATGAGAGGTCGAAAAGGGGTATCAGAGGTCAAAGAGGTATGTTAGGTCGAGGGGCGGGTATGCGAGGTCGAAGAAGGGTATGTGAGGGCGAGGGTGACTAGGCAGCCTCGTCCCCTCCGCCATCTGCCCTGATATGACCACACACAAAAACTGGACACTCGACAATCTCACCCTGTCTGGCTCCACTCCACTCCACTCCACCTAATCCTATTCCACAATCCAATTCCTCTTGCTGGTCGGTTGTCTCCATCCTTCATTCCACACCACTCCATTCTCTCTCCTCTCTTCTCCACACTCACCCTCTCCACTCCACTCTCTCTCCTCTCTTCTCCAACACTCACCCTCTCCTCTCCACACTCACCCTCTCCTCTCCACACTCACTCACTCTCTTCTCTTCTCTCCTCTCCTCTCCTCTCCTCTCCTCTCCTCTCCTCTCCTCTCCACACTCACCCTCTCCTCTCCACACTCACCCTCTCCTCTCCTCTCCACACTCACACTCAACCCACTTCTCTCATCTCTACACCCACCCTGAACAATATATCATCATTACAATCTCCTACACAACAAACCGACTACTGACTCCACCCTCTCACCTTTCTTACAACATCCTTACAATCCACTCCCACATCAGCCCAATACCTCTCACAAAACCCCCACAAACATCCATCCATCCACTCAATCGACCCTCCAATATTCCCTACAATCAAAACGTCACATCCCACACAGTCTACGAATATGAAAGTGTATAATAGTGTACAAGTGTCTCCTGTAACACGTGCTTCTTGCTACATTTACCTACTATTTTGTATTACTCGCAGTCAACCAGAACTTACACATCTCGTACCTTGACACAAATAGATTTCCTGACATAAATACTAATAGGGTACAAATTAAGCTAACAATTTACTACGGGTATACATAATTGCCTCTATGTAATACCACCGTAATGATAAAAACAAAAATAACAACAACACTAATAATACTACCACTTTACCCTCCCTCCTGAGTCCCCCCCCCCCTCCGCCCCCCCCACCATTACAGAAGGTGGTGCCAGGGGGGTGTCGTCGCCGTATCAAAACAAGAGCAAAACGGCAGGAATATCGGCAGGTTATCAAATCTTGCTTATGGAGATGTGGCTACTGGCTGGGTGGAATGTAGGGTGGGTTGGTGGGTGGGTGGTGGGCTGGGAAAGTACTCTAGTGTAGCAGTGAAAATGACATATAAGTGGGTGGACGTACTGTACTGTATAAGGCTGGCTGGAGAGGTGCATGTCCCACAATAAATATATAGACTTTACTTCTACTCCAGCACACTACTTTGTTTTCTGAGGACTGGATGGCAGGCTTGACATTGAGGCCACGTGTGTATGTAGTGTAAGTGTAAGTGTTATGTGCATTGCTGTGTGTGTACTATGTGAATGTGTGCGTGTGTCTGTGTGTATTTCTCCAGTCTGTCTCTGTCAAGTGAATAATTCAATACACTGCAGGACTGGTTCGCTGACTGGCAGCAAAGAGATTACGTTACTGCAGCTTGTCTGTTGTGTCTCTCTACCAACAGATTAACTTTTCCTTTTTTGACTAAGGGATCAAAAGTTTTTGTACCCATTAGTGCTGCCATTCTCTTTTGAAACACAAGGGCAATCAACAATTTTGCCAAGTTCCCTATCAATAAAAATCTCCCTCCCCCCCCCCACACACAAAAAAAAAATACTACACAAAGGGAAATTTAACCCCTCGTACACGAAGAATTGCTATTCATTCAGGAGCCAGAGTCGTTACAGAAATATAATGACCCAATGTATTTTAAATCCCGGACAACGAGGCTTTTGTTATGACATAATCTATCGCACGACATTAGTTCAAGCATATTGTGTAAGTATTATAGGACGTGAACCATTGTTTTGTGAATTATTTTAAACGTGATTTTAATACTGAGAAAGTAAGGATTTCCTCAGGCATTATATAAATCGTCGTTTTAGTACGTCTAAACTATAAGAATCATCAGCGTTGTGGGATGAATAATAAAACAGAAAGAAGGAAAGAAGCTATAAACAACGAAGGTGAGTGGGAGCACCATGGAAATGTAGCAGCATTACTATAAGGTAAGAAAGTGTGAGTCAACCAATGAGAGTCAGGCGTGGCTCAAGAAAAAAAAACAAAAAAACTTCAGACTGTGTAAAAGATGGAGTGTAATGTACTAAGACTTGAATGCACGTATTGACTACTTCCCTGACCGATTGACTGGCAAAATGGCTGTCCAGCTAACCAGTCAATGAATAGCACATTATGAACTGACAAGTTGACCAGAACCCTCGACCCAACTGCCACCTCCTTGACATAGCTGCCAACACTATCACACCTAACCCTCTTTCTACCTCGCCCACCCAGACACACACACAAACCTTCCCCACTCACTTAAGGGAAAGTTTTGTGTTGGTAAATCTGGAGCAACTGAATCCTCCAAACTATTCCAAGCAACAGATTACCATTATTTTTGTTCAACTGGTCCTGTTTCTTAGCATACTTTGGAGGAATCAAGGCTCTCCAATGTACCAAAAAAGAATTACCACCTTAATACAGCTGCTACCGTCTATCCACCCTCATCGTCTACCACTCCACAACAAACCCACGTCACCAAATCCACTACCAACTCACAACTCAGCTACCAAACCACCCCATCCATCCACCTTACCAACCTGACACTACCTCCACTAACCATGCACCCACCCACTCACCCACACATCTCGACACCTTACACCCACGTTCCCCTTCCACACAAATGACTGACTGCACGTCTAACAACAACATTAAAAATAGAGACCCAAAGCCTGTCCAAGTCCACTAATTGCTTTGCGGCCGATTTTTCACTCCGACTCCTCCACCGCTTCACCAGACTCGTCGCTCCACTCAGTCAGTATACCTGTGTTTTAACTGTCTCGCTTCACACACTATTTCTGTCCCAGCCGAGTAAGAAATGGAGGCTGAAGGGTCAACGAATTAAGGGAGATGGAACAGCGAGGAAGGGAATGAGGGATAGAAGCAGGTAGAAAGGAATGGAAAGGAGGGAAGGATGAAGCAAACAGAACAGAAAAAGAGAGAAGGGGAACAGAAACGTGATAAAGAGGGAGGAATAGAATATGAAGGGAAGGGGACAGTTAGAAAGGAGCTATGAAAAAGGGGAAGGGGGAGAAGTGTAGCGCTGGGTAGAATTTAGGGGAGGGTTAGACAATAGGAAAGGGGGGATGGGTGAAGCAGGTTCTGTGGGGAGGGGGCAAGAAAACTGGACCGGCCTCGGGATTCGACCTGGCGCCACTTGGGTTCTGGTTCAAGTCAGGTCACCGGTTCAGGGCTGGTTTATTGGGATAGAAAGGTTGGCTGGTTGAGGTTAGAAAGGCTGGGATGGTTGGGGGTAGAGAGGCTGGACTATAGTTGGGCATAGAATAGGTTTGACTGGTTGAGAGAGAGAGAGAGGAAAAAAAAAAAAAAAAAAAAAAAAAAAAGTTTGATTGGTTGAGGGAAAAAAAGGTTTAACTGTGTGTGTGTGTGTGTGTGTGTGTGTGTTTTTTTTTTTTTTTTTTTTTTTGGGGGGGGGGGGTTACTTGTTGGTCTGGAAGGTTAAGTAGAGAAAATGGTTGGACTGGTCGTGTCAGAAACTCGGAAAGGTTGGACTGGTCGAGACAATTATGAGGGCTGGAATGGCTGACACAGTTGCTATGGGGACGATTGGTTAGGGATGGATGGTTGGCATGGTACTTAATTGAATGGACAGAAGGCTGGCTGGTTGACTGGGAGGAAGGGTAGAAGATATGGTTAATTCCTTGGATGGATGGATGGATGGATGGTTGAAGGGATGGATTGTTGAAGGGATGGATGGATGGATGGATGGATGGTTGAAGGGATGGATGGATGGATGGATGGATGGATGGATGGTTGAAGGGATGGATGGATGGATGGATGGATGGATGGATGGTAGAAGGGATGCACTGATAACTATAGAGGGTTGGCAGAATACATTGTTGTCAAGATGATACATACATACATTCTTAGAACAGGTCGAATGATTTTTACATCAAAGAATAATTAAAAGTGAGGAAGGAGGGAGACGGGAGTTGAAATTCTAGCTGGGGCGAGGAATGTGGCTTATAGTTGGCTGGTTGTCAGGGAAGGTATCAGGGGAAGGATAATAAACTCGAAGTTTTACTGTCCATCCATCTATCCATCCATCAAATATTCTGTAGCACATTGTATAGTTTCTCATTTTCACTTACTTCTTAGGTTCATCTCCAATACCTGGTCTTTATTAACATTGTCTTTCAGTGTTGCTAACTTTCCTTCTACATCTGTGTGTGTGTGTGTGTCGAGCTGGGAGAGTGAGAGCGATAGGGTTAAGATCTGACAATTATAATCCACCTTTATATTCCCCACCATCAAAGCCCTATTACCATAATCCGAACTAGGCCTACTGAATTTCAACCAAACCATCTTCTCGACCCACTCCACCCAACCATTTCAATCATTCCAACCACAATTATTCATTTCCCTAACCACCACCACCACCACCACCACCACCACCACCACAACCTTCACACACCAAACCACTTCAATATTCCATCAAATATTACCACGCCTCCCCTTCTGAACATCCCAACCACCAACCAATCATAACATCCACCAATACCACTACAATATGCATCACCATCTTCTCCACCAGTCCAGAATTTCACCACCACCACCACCACCACCATTCCACTATTCCATAACTACCACCACCATGTACTCCCCCCCACCCCCATCCTCATCCACCAAAACCACCACCACAACTTACCGAACCTGTCCACCTCCACCTACTCACTATGTCCCCCCTTCTCCACCTCCACCACCATCACTTTGTCTCACTTTCTTCACCTCCATCACCATCACTTTGTCCCCCTCCTTCTTCACCTCCATCACCATCACTTTGTCGCCCTCCTTCACCACCACCACCACCACCATCACTTTGTCTCCCCCTTCTTCACCTCCTCCACCCTGGCCAATCATCTGGTGTAATGCTGGACCCTAGCAGAAGCTCCTGGCTCCTCCCACACCAGCTACCTGATACCTACCTACTCCTCCCTCCTATTCCTGCTTCCCTTGCTTTCTCTCCATTATCTGCTTCCCTCCCTTTCCCTCCTTTACCTACTTTCCTACACCTTTCCCTACCTTACTTGCTTCCCTCTATTTTCTTTCATTCTTCTCTTGGGTGCTTCCTTCCATTACTTGTTTCACTCTTCTTCAATCTTTCTTCCAGCCAACCAACTAGTTTTCTCTCTTATTCCCTCTCTCTCTTCTCACCCGATTCTCCCATTCTCTTCCTCCACCCACTACTTCTCTACAGCCCTTAACTCTGCCATCCACGGCCACTAACTTCCTTCACCACTATTCTAACTTGCAGGTAACAATTACTTCCCACCCACACCCCCGTTCTCCCCTTCCTCATCTCACACTCAGCCTATTTTCTTACTACTTCTCGTTTTTTCTTCACAGCCCGTATCTTATTTTCTTCCCTCATGTTTTTTTCTTCTATATTCTACACCTCTGTCCTTTCTCTTCTCGGTAAACTGGAGGGCTACTGATTCCTCCTAACCATGCCAGGAAACAGACGACCTTAACGTTACTAAAAAGGGATATTATGTTTCTTGGCATAGTTTGCAGGAAATCATAGACCTTTCAATTTACCCCAACAAGAGAATATCCCCTTAATTTCCCCCTGACCTTAACCTCTACCCTCCCCTCCCCTCGCCTAATCTAAGCCAGTAGTGCCCTTCGTTCGCTCCCCACATTCTCCCTCTGATTAAAAGAACCATTTACACTGATGAACATGAGCGGAAGGGTGGGAAGACTGACTGACTGCCCCCCCCCCTCTCTCTCTCTCTCTCTCTCTCTCTCTCTCTCTCTCTCTCTCTCCACAGCGACCTTTTCTCTTCTCTCCACTCCTTTCTTCTCTTTGACTAACACCAGCCTCAGACTCGCCTTCCGCTATTCCATTCTCCCTCTCCCCCATTCCTCCTTACCATTCCTCATCCATCCATATCTCTCTCCCTCTCCCTCTCCCTCTCCCTCTCTCCTCCGGCCAATCTTTTTAATGCACCTTCGTAATATTCGTCCATCCTTAAACCCCAGGCAGGTCCTCCCCCCCCCACACACACAACCACTCACTGCACTCTTGCCTAAATGCTACCAATCCCTGACTCAAACAGTTCCCACGCTAAACACACACCACCAGCACTCGCTTTTAATTTAGTTGCCCCCCTAAGGCTCACGGGTCTTCATTTTCTTTTCTGCTTTTCATTGTGATTTTAAACAAGAGCTTAGAACAACTGCCCCGTGTGTCTGTCTATGTCTGTGTGTGTGTCTTTCCATCCCTTCTATCCTGCTGCCCCTCAGCTATCAATCTTCTCTCCATTTTAATCCCCCCCCCCCCTCCCCCCGGCACTAAACTAAATAACATTAATTTTCTCTATCCCTTCCTTCCTTCCTTTCATACAACCCTTCCCCTCTCTAAGATTTCCTTCTCCCCCTTCTATTCCCCAAACCTAGTAGTCTATTTCCTTTTTTTTTTCCCCCTCTTCCCTCCTACGCCAAAGCAGCTTACCTTGAATCTCCCTTTATCATTCATCTCCTCTACCCTCCCAATCATCGCCCTAAATTGCTTACGGGACATATTTCTCCCACATTCCTCTCTGTATATTTTTGACCCATGTTTTTATTCTCTCTCTCTCTCTCTCTTCCTTACACTCACAACACCCCAACTTTTTCCTCTGCTTTAACCACTTCCTCGACCAGTCCAATACTCAGCCAAGTACACTCTCCCTTCCTCCTCCATCACCAGCGCTCTGAGTAAACCTCTTACTGCCTCCTCTCTATCTCTCTCCCTCCCTCTCACTCCTCCACCCCCTCATACTCCTTAGTGCCTCCCTCTATCTTCCTCCTGCTCCATATAGCCTGTTCCTTATTTATTATTTCCTGTTTCCTTTCATTACTTCTTCCTTCTTCTACTGGTCTTGTATTCTTCCAAATCTAAATTATCTCTTCCACTTTCTTCTTCCAATTAAATTCATTACTTCTTCCTTTTTTCTTTACTTCCTTCTTTCTTTGATTACTTCTCCCTTCTTCTACTGGTCTTGTATTCTTCCAAATCTAAATTCTCTTTTCCACATCTCTTCCTCCAATTCAACTTTCATTCTTTGTCATATATTTTTCCTCCATTCTATTATTCACCTTTGCTATATCTCTTTCCAACCCTTAACTTTTCAACCCATTTCCCCTTTACTACTCAAACTACATCCGCCAATTCGTATCCTCATCCACAGCCTCTCCTACCACCTCTCTTTATCCCTCAACCATCTCTTTCCTTCCCTCTAGCCCCTCCCCCTCCTCCTCCTCCTCTCTGGCCTCCTACACTCCCTATTATTCAAATTCCTCTCCTTCCCTCTTCCCATCTAGCACCTGTCTCCTTCCCTCGAGCCTCTCTTCTCTCTCCCTCCCCCTCCCTGCCTCTTCCACTCACTATTATTCAAACTCCCGTCCCTCCTACCCCTTGAATACACTCTATCCCTCTTTCGTCGTCCTGCCTATCCTTCTCTTCTCTTTCCTTTCTTCCGTCTTTTCCTGCTCCTTGAATCCTCCCGATCCCTCTACTTTACACCTATCTCGACCTGCCTATTTTTTTCCTTTTCTCCTCTCTCACCCTGTTCACCTCCTCTTCTCCCCCTCACCATCTTTCCTCTCCCCTTTCCTTCCCCCCACCATCTCTCCCCTCACCATCTTTCCTCTCCCCTTTCCTTCCCCCTACCATATCTCTCCTTCTCCTCCTCTCCCCTTCTACTCCACCCACCAGTTCACTCCTCCTCCTCCTCCTAGGCTACTCCACCCACCATCTCACTCCTCCTCCTCCTCCTCCTCCTCGTCCTCTCCCCTCAAGCTATCAACTCTATATTTGGCAAGGCCGGAGTGAGAAGGAGCGGTCACTAGGAAATTGGTTGGTGGCCGGCTGGTGGTAATGGTTCCAGTGGTAGTGGTGGTACAGGTGCCCTTAATGGTGATACAAGTGATGGTAATGGTGGTGGTGGTGGTAATGGATTATGAAGTGGTGTTAGTGATTGTGGTACTGGTTACTCAATACTGGACTGGATGGGATATGTACTGGTGGTAATAACTTGGGTAACAACAAAAGATAGTGGTATTGGTATTGGTACGTGTATAGGTGTAGTGGTATGGTAGTGACGTAAGGGATAGTATCTATAGTGTGTGTTTGAGGTGGCAAAGTAGTGGTGTAAGAGTGACGTGGCGACTGACTGTGTGTGTGTGTGGTCGATATGGTGAGGGTCTAGGCCCTCTAGGGTAATGACTGACTGGCTGGTTGTAATAGAAAGACACGTGACTGTACGACATTGATGTGAGAGATAATGCAGCGATTGGTGATTGTGATGGAAGTAATGAGTGACAATAATAATAATAATAACAAGAATAGTAATAATACGACTTATTATGATTGCATGTTAATAACAATAATACCGGTAATAATAATAATAATATAATAATAATAGCAATAGTAATAATGATCATGGTACGACTTGTTATGGTTATATGATACGGTAGTCACGTGTAATAGGGAGAGACTGTATGATTAGTGGTGGAGGTGCGTGTGGATGTAATGGAGGACAAGGAAGATAGCTTAATGACGGGTTTGGACAACGGTAGTGGTAGGTAGGTAGGTAGGCTAGTCGTGGCAGGTGTGGATACATAGTTACATACATACAAACTGGTGTTGATGATCGTAATGTTGGTAGTGGTTGTGGTGGTGATTGTCGTGGTTGGTTGTGGTAATGGTGGTGGTTGTTTTAATGGTGGTGGTGGTTGTGGTAATGGTGGTGGTGGTTGTGGTAATGGTGGTGGTGGTTGTGGTGGTGATTGTCGTGGTTGGTTGTGGTAATGGTGGTGGTGGTGGTTGTGGTAATGGTGGTGGTGGTTGTGGTAATGGTGGTGGTTGTGGTGGTGATTGTCGTGGTTGGTTGTGGTAATGGTGGTGGTGGTGGTTGTTTTAATGGCGGTGGTGGTTGTGGTAATGGTGGTTGTGGTTGATGGAAAAGATGTAAGGGAAGCGGGAAATATAACCGATTGCTACAAAAGAAGGTAAGAGGAAAAATGAAATATGAATGAGGGATGAGGGAGAAGGGAGAGGAAGGGACGTATAAGAGAGGGAATGGGAGATTAGGATAAAGAAGGGGAAGAAGGAAAGGAAAGAAAACGGTGTTCATAAAGGAAAGGGAAGATTGGGGAGAAGGGTCAAGATAACTGACCATCTAAGTCCACGTAATAAAACACACACACACACACACACACACACACACACACACACACACACACACACGGGAACTTAACGCTGTCGTCAGTATGGGTGGCAATGGGTCTATTTTTATCTGATTATCTTCGTCTCGGCACTGATTACCATGGAGATAACCGGTGATATATATGAGAGAGAGAGAGAGAGAGAGAGAGAGAGAGAGAGAGAGAGAGAGAGAGAGAGAGAGAGTAGCCGTAGACAATATCCTCTCCCCCCCCCTCCCTCTCTCTCTCGCTCGCTCTCTCTCTCTCTGAACAACACATAGCACAGAAGCCTGTTTACAGCCCCATAAATACACAAACATAAATAATCCTGCACGTGAATAAACACCGGGTATACATACACGCACAAACACGCTACAACACACACCTGCCCATTCTCACTCATTAATGTAAAACACACACTACACACACAAAGAGAGAGAGAGAGAGAGAGAGAGAGAGAGAGAATGGGCGACGGGCTGGGAAACCATTCCATGATTTTTACAGTGAAGTCCGTAATGGCGGCGGCGGGTCTGGGGGGGGGGGTAAGGGGGACGGGGGCAGGTGTGGAGGACAAGTGCAGCTCACAGGTTGCAGGGCACGGCAGGAAGGGGAGGAAAGGCGAGAAAGAGAGGGAAAGGCGAGAAAGTTGAATGAAGGTGGGAGGAAGGAGAGGAGAGGCGAGGAAAGAGAATGAATGCAAGAGGAAGTAGAGGAAAGTGAATGAATGCAAGAGGAAGGAGAGGAAAGAGAATGAATTAAAGAGGAAGGAGAGGAAATGCGAGGAAAGAGAATGGAGAGGAAAGGATAGGATGGTGGCAGAATGCAAGAGAAATACAAGGAAGTGGAAGGAAGGCGAGAAAGGTGAATGAAGGCAAAGAGAAATACGAGGAAGAGGAGGGGAGGGAAGTAATGTTAGAAACTGAACGAGATTGTGAGAAATGTAGAAGAAAATTAGCAAGAGAATGTGATAAAGGAGGCAGAGGTGCGAGGAGTGAACAGTTTACGATACAAAAGGATTCAGTAAGGAAAAGGGTTAGAGAAATATTTAGGAAAAATAAATAAAAAAGGAAAAGAGGATGAATTTCAAGTATAACTGGAAGAGGATGAGGATGAACTATGAGGAAAACTTGAATAGGATGGAGAATACAAAGAGGCGAACCAGGAAGCGAAGGCAAACAGGGAGAAGAATAAAAGACTGGGAAGGAGGAGAAAGAGGATAGAGAAAGAGGCTAAAGAAAAGGAAAGTGAAGCTGACCTGCTAAATTTAGGATGACAGGGTGAGTTTCAAGCAAAGTATATAATGTCAGGCTCTGCGTAAACAAACACCAGCGTCTTAAACGTATAAACAGATAAAAATAAGAGTACAAGCAGATGATCGGGGGATAAAATGCAGAGAATGTATTTGCTTTGTCAGGAATATATACTCTAAATGCAACTCTTAATTAAGGGATCGACTGCTGTGGGAAATTAGGAGGGCTACTGATTCCTCCAAACAATCTCAGTGTTACTTTAATGGCGGAGGCGTTTCGAGAGAGAGAGAGAGAGAGAGAGAGAGAGAGAGAGAGAGAGAGAGAGAGAGAGAGAGAGAGAGAGAGAGAGAGAGAGAGAGAGGAGGAATCAGTAGCATCAAGAGGGTACGTATTCCCTTAATAGCGAACCCGTTGTCAAAGACCCAAACATAGGGACAAATATCAGAGGGAATGAAAGGGAAGGGGAAGAGGGATTGGGAATGTGGGTGTGTGGGTGGGTGGGGGGATGTGGAGTAAAGAGGTAGTAGTTGATCATGTGTGTAGGAGGGAGGGAAAGGATTAGATAAGAGGAATGAGATGGAGGCGAGAGAAGGGTGGAGAGAGGCGGGAGAAGGGTGGGGAGAGGCGGTAGAAGAGTTGGGGGAGCCGGGAGAAGGGTGGGGAGAGGCGGGAGAAGGGTGGGGTGGAGGCGAGAGAAGGGTGGGGGGAGGCGGGAGATGGGTGGGGGGAGGCGGGAGATGGGTGGGGGGAGGCGGGAGATGGGTGGGGGGAGGCGGGAGAAGGGTGGGGGGAGACGGGAGAAGGGGGGGGGGGAGGAGTTCAGTGACCTATGTGGTGTAGGCGACCCTCGGGTGGGGAGAAGGGGTGGAAAGTAGGGGAGGGGGATATTGGATAGAACTGGAGGGGTGTGGTGGGAGAAGGCAGGGGAAGGAAGGGATAAGAGGGAGGGAAATTTGAGGAGAGGAGAGGAGAGGAGAGAGGTGCAAAGATAGGAGATGACCAGGGGAAGAAGGGAGGTGAGGACGAGGAACTGAAGAGAAATGAAAGGACAGGGAAAAGGGGGAGAGTGAAAATGAAGGAAAAAGAGGGAGAAGAAAACAAAAACTACTTAAAAAAAAGGAGAGAGAGAGAGCGGGGAAGGTACACGTGTTAAGGGTACAAGAAGAAACAAGGAGAAGAGACTCGGTACAGAAGTAGGGTACGAAGATGTGGAGTTTGATAAAGCGATTTGGGAGTAGCAGGAGGAGGAAGAAGAGGAGGAGGAAAAGGAGGAAAAGGAGGAGGAGGAAAAGGAGGAGGAGGAGGAGAAGGAGGAGAAGGAGGAAGAGGAGGAAAAGGAGGAGGAGGAGGAAGTGGGAAAGGACGGATAAAGAAAGGTAGGGAGAGAGGAAAGTGGAGAGAGGAAAGTACAGTGAGTGTGTGTGTATGTGAGATACGATGTAGCGAAATATAGCCCAAGTCAACACAAATGTAGCCCGGGTACTGAATAAATGATGTGTAGGGGGCGGAAGGGTGTGAGGGGAGATGAAATGCAGACTGCGGAGAGAGAGAGGGGATGTGGGGGGGGGGGGGACAGAGGCAGTCAGGGAGGGGAAAGTGAGTGAAGTGAGGGAGATATCTGAGAATGGAAGGGGGTTGAAGGATGAGGCGATAGTGAAAGGGCACAAAAAAAAAAAAAAGTGAGGTAGAGGGAAAGCAATGATAAAATGAAGAGAATAAATAAATCAGCGAATGAACGACGGAAAAAAAAAGGAAAAAAACAGCTAAAGGGAATAATTCATGAGACACAAAATAAAGGATAATAAAGACAGGACACGAGGAGACAACAAGAGAAGAGAATGTGGAGGATAAACGGGGAGAAGAGAAGGAGAGGAGAACGTGAGGATAAAGAGAAACCCAAGACTCAAAGTGGAGGAGAGAAAATGCCAAGGCTAGAGAAATTATAAAGGAGAGAAAGTATTCCTGTAAAATGAAATTATGATTACGACACTGGCGGGGGAAGGAGGCGAAGGATATATGGAGGAGTGGCACGTGTAGGAAAGGAGAGGAGAGGTGGAAAGGAGGAGAGGAGAGGAGAGGTGGAGAGGAGAGGTGGAGAGGAGAAGTGGGAATGAGGTGGAGAAGTGGGAAGGAGGAGAGGCGAGGTGGAAAGGAGAGGAGAGGAGAGGTGGAAAGGAGGAGAGGAGAAGTGGGAAGGAGGAGAGGAGAGGTGGGAATGAGGTAGAGAAGTGGGAAGGAAGAGAGTCAGGAAGGAGAGGAGATTTGAGAAAGAGGTGGAGAGGTAGGAAGGAGGAGGAATAAAGGGAGATGAATAAAAGAGGGAAATATAAGAAAGAAAACAAAAGCTGGGAAGGGTTGGGAGGCGAAGATAGAATAAGGAAGGAGGAATACAATAAAGAAACTAAAGTGAAAATAGGAGCGAAGGAGAAAATAAAACGAACGAGAGGAAGGGCACAGGGGGGAGGAATAATAAAGCGGAATGAATGAGAGAAGAAACGAAGAGCTACGAAATGGGAGATGACCGGGAGAAGGAAAAGAATATGAAGGAGAGATTGGGAGAGATGAAATGTTAGAGGGAAGAATCATAAAGGATAGCGACGGAGTGGAAGGAAGGAAGGAAGGAAGGAAGGAAGGAAGGAAGGAAGGAAGGAAGGAAGGAAGGAAGGAAGGAAGGACAGAAAGGTATAATAAAGAACGCATGGGGAAACCAAAGGGAGAAAATGGAAAATGAAGAGAAATGCATAAAATAATCAATGGTTTGGAATAAGTGGACTACAAGCAAAAATGGTGGATGGGAGAAGAAGGGTGGGGATGGAGAGAATACGAATTAAAGAAAGACAGTGTTGGCAAATTTTTAGAGAGGGATATAGGGTCACAATAAGGGAAGGAGAGGGGTACAAAAGATGGTTACAGGGATGAAGGGGTGAAAGAAGAGGAGTGGGGCAAGGAGTGGGAGGTGAGGACTTGTAAGGAAGGTTAGGGGAGGAGGGGCAGGGAGTGGTAAGGAAGGAGGAAAGGAAGAAGGAAAGGAAGGAGGAAAGGGAGGGGAAAGGGAGGAGGAAAGGGAGGGGAAAGGGAGGAGGAAAGGGAGGGGAAAGGGAGGAGGAAAGGGAGGGGGAAGGAGGAAAGGGAGGGGGAAGGGAGGAAAGGGAGGGGGAAGGGAGGAAAGGGAGGGGGAAGGGAGGGAAAGAAGGCCGGCATACCGCTAGCTGGACCACGCCTTCTTACCTCCCTTACCTCCTTCCTTACCTCTCTCCTTCCTCCATCTTTACCTTCCCCATCCTTCCTACTCTCTTTCATCCTCACCACTGACCACATTCTATCGTCCTTCTATCCTCCTAACTCACTACATTCTCTTTCTATACCTTTTCTTAATCTTCCTCTCTCCTTCTACCTTCTAGCTCCAATTTACTCCCCCCCCTCCTCCCCCTACAATCGCGTCTCTCCACACCCACCTCACCAAACCAGTACCACCACCACTACCACCTGCAAGACAACTCCTCTCCTTCCCCTTCTTAACTTTACTTCTCCCGTCTCTTCCTTCTTTCCTCTATCCCCTTCTATTTTAATACATTATTCCTTCCTCTCCCATCACGTAATCACTCAAAATTGTTCCCCCTTCCTCCCCCAAATTCTCTCTTCCTACCTTCTTTCACTATCTCTTACTCCGTTGGTTCCCTCTTTGCTTTTCTCTCTCTCTATCTCTCTCTCTCTCTCTCTCTCCTTCCAACTCGTCCTTGCTACACCCCTCCTTCACACACTTCCCTACTTATCTCACCTACTTTCTCCCATGTCCTCAGTCCCGTTTGACTTTCCTTAAGGAGAACTGCAACAACGAAATCCTGCTCACCTCACTGACTGACTGAGAATTTAACATAATTTCTGTTCAGACCTTTCCCCTTCCACTCTCTTCCCTCTCTATTCCTGTCTTCCTTATCTCGTCTCATAACCTCCTAAGCTGTGTTCTTCCTCATCCTTTTCTCCCCTTTTTCTACCCTTTTTCTATATATATATATCGCTTTAACCTCTATTCTTCACGCACAGATCTTTCTCTTTCCATTTACCTTTCTCTCTCTATTCCTCCTTCACCATTCTCTCCCCTCTTCATCCACTACTCCTTATTTTCTTTACCGCTTCCCTCCCTCCATGTAACTCGTTCCTCGTAACTGTCCTCATCTTTCAGTCCTCCTTTCTCCAGTACGTAAGGGTTAATATTACAAGTCTGGTATAACTGGACATTTAGTTGGAAACATTATGACATCGTTTCTCTTCCTACAATCATCTTTCATCAAATTAATGACACACACCTTTCTTATAATATAAACACATTTTCTCTTTCTTCTACGTCTCCGTCCATATTACAGCTTTGTCATTATTACTGCTATTATTTATATCGTGAATTTTTATATCTTTTCTATCCCTCGTCTCCACTATAGTCTCCCCTTCTCATTTCTTCCCCCCCGGGCACTTGCAACCTTACATAACGCTGAAGTAGTGGTGGTGGTGGTGGTGGTGGTGGGAGTTGGTGGTAGTGGTGGTGGGTGCTGGTGGTAGTAGGGGGCGTGAGGGAGGGGTGGAGTGAGGGATGGGGGAGGAGTGAGGGAGGGAGGAGTGAGGGAGGGAGGAGGTGAGGGAGGGGGGGAGTGAGGGAGGGGGGGAGTGAGGGAGGGGGGGAGTGAGGGAGGGGGGGAGTGAGGGAGGGAGGAGTGAGGGAGGGAGGAGTGAGGGAGGGAGGAGTGAGGGAGGGGGGGAGTGAGGGGGGGAGTGAGGGAGGGGGGGAGTGAGGGGGGGAGTGATAGAGGGGGGGAAGGGAGTGAGTGGAATCCTTTGGCATATTCAATACAGAGAACAATGTCATTACAGGGGCGAAGAATGTACAATAAAGCCATTACAGGAGGGTTGAGCAATGGAATAGGAGGTACAATACACCATTACCGTAATACTGTATTATACACGAGTCTAGTGTGGCGTGGAGAGTTGCATCTAGCGCCTGGGGTTATTGTTTGTGTGAAGTGGGGGTAAATGTTAAGAGAATGGGATGAATAGGGAAAATGGAGTGAATGAGGAAGAGAGGCAAGAACGGGGGAGAGAGGGTAGAGAAGGAAGAAAGGGGGGGAAGGGGGAAGAAGATTGACAGTTGGAAAAATGGAGGAGAGAAAGGTTGATAAAATACGGGTTAGTTGTCACCTATAAGCAATAAGGATGCAAGACAGTTTGAGAAGGTGAAGGAGGGAATAGAAAGGTAGGAATTAGACTAGGATGGAGCAGCGCTGGAGAGAGGTAGCATAGATGGAGTGAAAGTACAAAAAATAAGAGAGAAAGCACACAGGGTGGAGTCTACCCAAAAACCAGACCACTTTTAGAATCGTGCCAGTTCGCTATACAGTATATATATATATACAAAAAAGTTCACCTACGTTCAGAAATGGTTTATCCAGGTACACAGGGGTCTGCCCACGTATAGAAAGGTTTGCCCACGTACAGGAAAGGGTTCAGACACAGGAAAGTTTACCGGCGTATGAGTTTACTAAAGAGAAAGTCAGGCAGAAAGGTACAGATATGATTTTTACGTGCAGACTAAGAAATATATGGAAAATACATAAACCAGTGAATACATTTTAGGGCTACGGGTTAGGGAGGAAGGGGGACTAGAATTAAATGGGATGAAGGAAGAAAAGAAAGATGAGGAAGAAAAGAAAGATAGAGGGGGAAGATAGAAATTGAAATACGAGATGAAGGAAGGAAGGAAATGTCGAGAAAAGAAACACTATAGAGGGGAACGTGAAAGGGAGAAAGGTTAACGGAGGAAAAATGGAAAGGAAGGGGAGATAGAGGGAGGAACATTGGAAGTGGAGAGGAGGGTGGGGGTGGGGGGGGAGGGGGGTGCGGGGAAAGAAGGCCACGCTAAGAACGGGTAAGGTTCTGCTGATCCAGTTTTTGCTCCATCGTCCCTCCCCCCTTGTTTCTACCCAGACCCCCCCTTGGGCCCCCTATACTCTCCTATTTCCAGACCTACTCCACCTCTTCCCCACCACACTACTTTTCTGTCATCGTTTTCTCCTTCCTCGACCTCTCCCTGTTTCCATTCCCTCTCCTTCCTCGACCTCTCTCTGTTTCCATTCCCTCTCCTTCCTCTATCTCTCCCTTCTTCCATTCCCTCTCCTTCCTCGACCTCTCCCTGCTTCCATTCCCTCTCCTTCCTCGACCTCTCCCTTCTTCCATTCCCTCTCCTTCCTCTATCTCTCCCTTCTTCCATTCCCTCTCCTTCCTCGACCTCCCCCTGCTTCCATTCCCTCGCCTTCCTCGACCTCTCCCTTCTTCAATTCCCTCTCCTTCCTCGACCTGGTTTCATTCTCATACTACTGTTTTCCCATCTTTTACCTTTCTTTCTTGTTACTTCCATATCACCTTCACTACTTTTTTTTCCCTCCTCTATCTCTCCTTTCTCTACACTTCCCACATCCACC
>JAWQEG010003894.1:30000-32512 GCA_033782935.1 Petrolisthes cinctipes | reverse complement strand
TCACGTTTCCTACTCTCCTCTTGTCTCTCTTCTACCTCTTCCCTTCCTTCCTTCATCCATCTTCCTCACCATTCCTCCCCACTTCCTCTCTCCTCCTAACTTCTTGTGTTAATTCTGTTTCTGGATTGCTACTAGATTTGTGGATTTATTCTACTCTCCTCTCTCTCTCTCTCTCTCTCTCTCTCTCTCTCTCTCCTCTATCTCTCCTCTCTTCTCTCTCTCTCTTCCTCCTCTCTCTCTCTCATCTCTCATCTCTCTCTCTCTCTCTCTCTCTTCTCTCTCTTCTCTTCTCTCTTCTCTCCTCTCTCTCTCTCTCTCTCTCTCTTCTCTCTCTATTTATGTATGTATTGATGTATGTATGTCTTTATGTATGTATTTATGTGTGTATGTATATATTATATATGTCATTATCTGATTATTTCTATGTTAATCTTTGTATATTTTTTTAATGTTTTTATGTGTGTGTGTGTGTGTGTGTGTGTGTGTGTGTGTGTGTGTTGTGTGTGTGTGTGTGTGTGTGTGTGTGTGTGTGTGTGTGTGTGTGTGTGTGTGTGTGGTGTGTGTAACAATACTAGAGAAGAGGGTCTTAGGGCACTTACAAATAGACATCACTTGGGACACGAGAAAACAATCCTACCATTTTCCTTTTTCCCTTTTCTTTCTCTTTCCCTTTCTTCTTCCTCCCTCCCTGTAACTCTCCCTGCCACCCTACCTACGGTCTGTCCCTCTTTTACCCTGCCAACGACTCTGCATCATCCTTCTCCCTCCCTGCCACCCTACAACCATTACCGGCTTCCTTCCTTACCACCACCACCACCACCAACCCCTATCTCTCCCTGCCAATCTATCACCATCACCCCTTCCTTCACTACCGTCCTAAATGCGTCTCTCTATCACCCATCTACTCTGCCACTCCTGATCTCTTCCTTAATGTGCCAAGATACAAGTGAGAAATGGGTCTGTAATGAAGAGAAAAATGGATCTCTTGTGTTATTGATTCCCCTGTTTTTAGAAATATTTACCTCACTCTCTCTCTCTCTCTCTCTCTCTCTCTCTCTCTCTCTCTCTCTCTCTCTCTATATATATATATATATATATATATATATATATATATATATATATATATATAGTTATTATATATTATACATATACATATATATATATATATATACATATATATATATAAATATACATATACATATATAATATATATATATATATATATATATATATATATATATATATATATATATATATACATATATATATATATATATATATATATATATATATATATATATATATATATATATTATATATCTTTATCTATCTCTCTCTATCATCATATAATCATTCATTATCATCCAGACAATATTAATTCCCATTGTTTGTTTCCTTTTACATCCACGAAAAACTTCAGAAATACATTATTATTACCATCAATTATATCGGGACCTCCCACTCGATCCCATAAGGTAAGTAAGCATTTGAAGACAATATTATTCTTCCCGTAAGCCAGTCTTGAGAGTCAGTTCTCAAGCCTCCGACATAGAAGAGTGATAAGACTTGCCAATGAGGTGAAGAACGCATAAACATTGAGAAAAATATATGTATATAATTTGCGTTACTTCACCGGCTACATCGGGGTACAGAAAGTAAAACACCTTAGATGAGTAACTGAGGAGTGATATAGAAGTGAGGACTTGCTACACGGGGATGGACGCAGTGGGGGAGCATTGGCAGAAAATAATCTTGTGTCGATTCGGCCACATTGAAAGGACGTAAAGGGTTGGAAGGGATGATGGGATTGATCTTGACCGTGTGTGTGTGTGTGTGTGTGTGTGTGTGTGTGTGTGTGTGTGGTGTGTGTGTGTGTGTGTGTGTGTGTGTGTGAGGATGAGCCGGAGAAAGAGACGGGACGGGGAGGAGGGAGATCACGGATGGCATGAAAGAAAGTATAAAAAATAATACTTCTGTGTGTGATGATAGAGGATAGAATAAGGATAGAATGAATGAGGAAGGTTGTTGTGAGGAGAGACGTCTGGATTGAATGGCTAATATAAATGGTCAGACTGAAGGGGCTACTAATTCCTCCAAACTATATAATTATGCATGGAAATGGAATGATTGGGTATACAGACAGAGGATCGACCGTGATTTGTAGGGCAATCTGGAAGAAAAATATATTTGCCTTCCAATATGACCACAAGAGGAGTTGGTGAGTTATTAGGGTAATGTGATGTTTTGTTTGTTGTAATGTTTTTTTTGGAGAGATGGTAAGAGATAATAATGGAGATGAACAGAGAGGAGGAAGTGATGAGAGTTAAGGTGAGTGTGAAGGTGTGAGAGTGTGATGATAGTTTAGGTGAGTGTGAGAGTGTGAGTGTGATGATAGTTTAGGTGAGGTGTGAAGTGTGAGGAGAGAGTGAGATAAGGAGTTGATGGTGAAGGTGTGAGAGTGAGATGATAGTTAAGGTGAGGGTGAAGGGAGAGTGAGATGAGGAGTGAAGGT
>JAWQEG010003894.1:0-25000 GCA_033782935.1 Petrolisthes cinctipes | reverse complement strand
GAAAAACACACACACACAACCAAAGCAGCAAGTGAGTGACAAAAAAAAAAAAAAAAAAAAAAAAAAAAAAAAGTGAGAGAAACCCAGCCAGCCAGCCCCAACCTCATCACCTTTCCTCAATCAGTGAAAAACGAGAGAATGATAGTGGCCTTCATATGATATCTTAATGCCGGGTCTAAAATCCATGGCCGTGGCGATCCAGCAGGCTTTTCTTTTTCTGTCTTCTCGTTTATCTTGCCTCCCTTCGCCTTGATATCATTATTTTTTTTTTTTTTTTTTTTTTTTTGTGGTGGTGGTGTGTATTGTGTTTGTGTGTGTGTTTGTGTTTGTGTTTGTGTGTGTGTGTGTGTGTGTGCTTTCTTTCATTCTTTCTTTCTTTTTTGCTTGTTTTGCTGTCGAATTTTTGTCATTTGTGTTTATTTCATTCACTTATTATTACACTATATTATTATTATTACGATTATCATTACTACTACTACTACTACTACTACTACTACTACTACTATTACTACCATCACTACTACTACTACTACTACTACTACTACTACTACCACTACTACTATTATTTGTTTTTCTTCTTTTTCATCCCTGCCTGACCCTGCTTGTCTTTCCTCTCTCTCTGTCTCATTCCACCTGGCCACCACCACCACCTTGACACACACACACACACACACACACACGACATCATACCAATTCTGACTTCATTTTCTTCGTCTTTCCAACAGCCCCTGTCATCTATCCTGGGAGGTGGAGGGAGCCTTCTTCTTTACTATACATTCCCACTCTCCTTTGCATAATGAATAGTTACCACAGCATCATATAATATCAAACAAACTCGTGAAGACCAATAATTATGTCTTTTGTTGCTCTGTATTTTTCTGTATTCCTCTTTATTCCTATCTTTCTTTGTATTCTGTATTTATCAGTATTCCTCTTTCTTCCTCTGTATTTCTGTCTTTCTTTGTATTCTGTATTTATCAGTATTCCTCTTTCTTCCTCTTTATTCCTCTGTATTCCTGTTTTTCTTTGTATTCTGTATTCATCATTCTTCTTCTGTATTTCTCTGTATTCCTGTCTTCCTCTGTATTTCTTTGTATTCTGTATTCATCAGTATTGTTCAGTATTCTTCTATTTTCTTCTGTATCCTGTGTATTTTTCTGTATCCTTTGTATTCCTCTGTGTTCCTCGGTACTCCTTTGTATTTCTGTGTATTCCTCGGTACCAGGTCTGAGAGGCATCCCGACACACAACACATAGGGGTCTGTCTCACCAATCACCTCGCCCCCACCGACCATTTCCCACAATCACCACTAAAAGCTTGAGATACAAAAACACTCCAGCCTGACTCACCCTCCTCCTCTTAAGCTCCTACCATCTCCTTCCTCCCTCTCTCCAACTTCTCTTCCTCCTGCCATCTTCTTCTTCTTCTTCTTCCTCCCTCTCTCCTCCTTCTCCTCCTCCTCCTAACATCTCCTTCCTCCCTCTCTCCTCCTTCTCCTCCTGCCATCTTCTTCCTCCTCCTCATCCTTCTCCTCCTCTTCCTCCTCTTATTATTAATATTATTATTATTATTATTATTCCTCCTCCTCCTCCCTCTTCTCCTTGGCCTCCTTCCTCTCTTTCACACCACTGTACTATCATATTCCTCCTTCTTCTTCTCATACATACACACACACAGGTACTACCATTTTCCTTCATCTTCTTCATCTTCCTCCTCCTTCAAGCCCCACTCTCGCTCTTTCACATACACTTATATTTTCCCTCCTCCTCCTCCTCCTCTTCTTTTTTCCCTCCTCCTCCTCCTCCTCTTCCTCTTTAAACGCCTCTCTCGCACACACATACAGTACATACCATTCCCTCCTATTCTTTCTCCTCCCTCTCCTTCTCCTAAAGCCTCTACCTCTCTCTCGCACAGACACATATACCTTTCCCTCCTCCTCCTCCTCCTCCTTCTCCTCCTCCTACCTGTTCCCAGGATGATGAGTGACGTGTGTAAAACTATGCCAGGTGAGGGTAAATAACACATAGTTTAGGACGGGTGCTGTCGCGTGAGATGTGAGGCGGTATAAGAAGTGGTGGTGGTGGGAAAGAGGACATGCACTCTAATTATACAGATAGGCATACATACATACATACATACATTCATACAATCGCACTCACACACACACACATACACTAAGGTCATCCCACCCACACACACCGATTCCTCCAAATTATGCCACGAAACAGGATCAAATTAATTTAAATTGGAAAAGTTTGGAGGAATCAGTTGCTCCACATACACCTCCACTGTACTACCTCCTTAATTAAGTCAGTCTGCTCTCTCCCTAACTCTTATCTTGTGACATATTACAGACTGACCCCGTATTACTAGATCATTAAGATATCTTTTTAATCCCAGTGATGGTGATAAGGTTAGAGTCATTGTATATTATATTTTCTTTAATAATAATTATCCTCTCTTGTCTGTGCCTGCTTTTTCTTTATTTATTGATCTGTGTCTCTGTCCCTCTGTTATTATATGTATGTGTGTCTCTGTCATTCTATTTAATGACAGTTCGTTAAATTGCTGTATATATCTATCGGTCTGTCTCTATCTATGCATTTATAGCACTGTATTGCTATAAATGTGTAGGGAAGCTAGTATTCATATCTATCTATATAAAAGAGTGTATTTATATTATTTTTAAGAGCTTTTGATGACTTGATAACATTATGCCGTAAATTGTAATATTATTCTTATCCATTTGTGTGAGACAGGAGAGATGACTACTAAACGTTTTGGTATTCACTGCACTGTTCCCCAGGAGAGTCACCTGGTGTTGTACAGACGCACACGGCAATCATCTTTACTGAGAGGGTATAATTCACAACAGCCCCTCCTTGACAATGTAAGTAGGAAACTCTGTCACACACCAACAACAAACACCTCTCCGATGCTCCGTTGAAATTGTGTTATATACGGTAAAGTAAACATTACAAACTTTTGGTACGAAGGGAATGATGATTTGAGGGTGGTTTAGAAGCTTCCGATGCCTTCTTTACACACACACACACATACAGAGAGAGAGAGAGAGAGAGAGAGAGAGAGAGAGAGAGAGAGAGAGAGAGAGAGATGAGTGTATGTATATGTGTGTGTGTGAGAGATGTGGAAGTTAGTTGTCATGAAAAATAAAGGAGGGACAGCGAGACAAAATATGAGACTCCACCCACAACCCTCTCCTCCTCCTCCTCCTCAGGGAAATTACCGGTGACCAATAGAGCTCCAGTGACGGACGGAGGGGAGAGTGGGAAGCAACACGCCAGACTCGAGGGACACACTCGATCTATAGGGTACAAACTTGGTGGTGGTGACTTTGTTTTTCTTCACTCCCAGTCAATATTATTTTCCACATTTGTTTCCTTTTCATCAATCTCGGTAGTCGTGGATATCTGCTGAAGCCTAATACCTGATAAACTAAGCATAAACATCAATTGGGTACTAAAATCACAAATTACTGTACTGGACGGGCGGTCAACTTCATCTGTTTTAGTCTATCATAAAATAAATCGTTTTCTCGATCATTAGCTACACTAGAAAAAATGAATTTTCTTTGAGTAACTTGCCCATTCTAAAATACGCAACCATGTATCAAACAACTTCATGACCTTTAGCGGCAACGTTCCCTAGAGTGTTGGGGCTTGTACTAAAGGTAAATAAAGAACTAAAAAAAAAGTTACATATATATGCTTGTGACTTCTACTGTGGTTGTGAATAGCAAAAGGAGAGATGAGACAGTAACAGATATATAGCATAAAGGAAGATTTGACACCATGTAAGAAACTGAATTAAATATAGTAATACAAACACTAGTAGTACGTATACCAGCCCATAATTATAGGGTATTTGGTACAATACAAACCATATATAAAAATACTTACACTTTAATAGAGATGAAGACCAGGAGTTCCATTGTAGACGTAGCTATTAAATCCCTTGTAGTTACTTCAGCTGTTGCCCTTGTAAATCAGAAACCTAGGAGAGAGAGAGAGAATAGACTACCCTTTAATTATATGTTTGATATAATTCTGCTTCGTGTTACTGAGCATATGATTCCTATAAAGAGTATTATTAGAATATGTAATTTTAATATAATGACATAAAGCTAGTTGCATCGACCTGCCACTTCATTCCAAAATAGTTTGAATTATAATAGGTTAACTGTCCAACTGTAAAGAATTATCTACAGCTCTAAGCCAGAAATAGGACACTACAGATTTAGGGAACCCACTGATGTAGTCAGAAATTTGGAGGTTAGAGAGTCCTTCAAACATTGCCACAAAACTCCATTTACATTGAAGAAGCTTGTTTCATAGCAGTCAGGAGGAATCAGAAGCCACCAGGTCTCATACTCCATCACAGGGTCTCTTAAGCAAAAAGAATCCTGTTATGACAAGGATTTGAACCTGCACAAGGCGAGACTATGACCCTGAATGCCAAATGCCAGAGCTCTTACTTACCACCGAGCCACAAAGATGTCCAAATAGTATACCATTAACATAGCCCAGTGACACTACAAAAAGCCCTACTACACCCAACAAGGTTTATGTGTACAGTAGCGCTAGAGACAAACCTGATCACCGAGATGAAAGAATAGAACATTCCCAATTCCACCCTTTGCACCTTAAAATCACGAGCCTATACTGTAACAACTACAGTATATCACAAATACAAACTACAATAAATCAGACTACCATGCACAGAGGAGTACCATACTTAGTCTGGAACAGTGGCTCAACCATAACAGAATGCTTTTACCATCAACAAAGTCCTCCACAACATATTGCTAACCTCGAGAAAGGAGATTAAGGCAATATTTACGACACCCACTAATTCTTCCCACACTTATAATATGCATGTGTTAAATAGTGTCCCACATTATAAGTACCATGGATAAATACACAGTCATCCAATTCAGGTGCTTGTTTTCATGATCTTTTATTACAATAGTGATACAGCATTTTCAGAGCCTATATTTACATACGGTGAATATATTCAGAATTGGAAAATATGTACACTACCACATCAAATTGAATCTGTAAATGTACTATTGTAAGGGGAAGCCGACACAAACTGTGAAGAAAACAAAACACTAGCCCAGATGAACGGCACAAATCTTAACCGATGAGGAAATGAGTGCTTTTGTATACAGCATGTCTGAATGTTCACTAAAGGAAAAGGAAATACATTTCTAAAAACAAAAACTTGTCTACATGAGCTGATAAAAACCTGGTAGCAATCTGAAAACAAAGATAGTAAGTTACCGTATTCTAACTACTTAAGTCACATCAGCACTGGAGTATACAAAACAGTCATGTTGGAGTGTCTGAAAGAAGCTCACAGGATGATTGATTAAATTAATTGACTGGTTGACTGGAGAGTCAGTACAACAGCTTGGGTTTTATGCTGCCAAAGTGGAAAACAGGAAGGAACAGCATGTTATAAAGGAAAAACAGAGAAAGGAAGTGTCAGTTGGAGAGCTTGCAAGATGATACAACAAATTAGAATGAATGAATAAACAAGCAAACTCTGAAGGAAGAACTGAGAAAGAAGGGACAGGAAAGGAGAGCTTGCTGGATAAAACAACAAAACAGGAGCATGAATTGACTAGTAAACTCTAAAGGAAGAACAGAGAAAGGAAGGACTGTCAATGATGCTACAAGATGAGGCAACAAGTCTTAAAGTGGAATGAATTTGCAAACTCTGGTCGAAGAACTTACAGTATGAGGCAACAAGTTAAGAGAATGGATGAACTACAGTAATAAGACACTCGTTCCTCACAGGCTGGCTAAGAGCACAAACTGTTAACTCCTGAAATATCTCGTTGACTGCACCCTATAAACTGTAAAGCAAATTTCATAGACAGTTTTGTACAGGAGGTGGTCCAACTCAGAGAAAAATACAGTACACCAATGTCGATAACTAGTCAAACAAACATTAATGACTTCTCTTATCACTCACTAGTGCTGGTTAAGACAAAGAAAATGAGGATAGGACCAAAGTCACCTGGTATATATTCAATGTAGGTATCAAAATTCTATATGCTGAGCTACTAGTTACTGTACAATTAAAGTAGGTTTAGGTTTGATCACCCCTCTGGGTCAGAACACCTCCAATGTAATAAATATCATCCAAGAAGGAGCCTTGACTGTCACTGGTTTGCAAATACTTAGGTTTGTTGTACAATAGGTGTCTTTGTTATGAAGAAGCAAGGGCAAAACATTGTCAAGCTAGGCTCCTACTCAAATAATGTTTATCTATTATATGTAACTTGTGTGGCACTTTTGCTCTTTCACCTGGCATTATCTGCACTTCTTCACTCACGGACTAAGGTATTGACACTTTGCCAATCTCATTGTGACCCGTGACATGTGAAACTGAAGTACTTTGTAAATTTCACACCATACATTGGCCACTAAACTAAGTGCTTCAGTTTCACACGTCACGGTTACTTGGTTCACCATGAGGTTAGCAAGGCATCAATACCTTAGTATGTGGGTGTACATAACTCGTGTCAGTACAGCCGTGAGATATACTTTCTTGTACACCCAAGTCTGGCATCAAGTTAACATGGGGTCTACTCTGGACAGTGGATTAATCAACCTCCTGGAATATTTGTTAAAGTACCAGCCTGCCAGCTAACCCCTAATTAACCTAATAATTCATTCATTCATTCAATTAAAACTAGTACCAAGCCCAGGAAGACCAGGTGGCACCAAAACAACACAAAAACATTCGGGAATAACCCAAGCAAAGAAAGAGAGAATACAGAGAACAGGAGAGTAGACAGGACTATGAGGAAAATTTAAATATCAGGCAAGTAAGGGAGAACATAGATTTACTAAAGTCAGTTAAGAAAAAGGGCAATCATAGGAGAGCTGGAATGGAAAGGATCACGGATGAACAGCACAAGAGCGTAGGGTAGTCGATGACGTACCTAATTAACATTACATTCATCCTCACTCTCTGGTTTTCTCTAAGGTCAATCAGGGTGGGCCAGATTTTATAATACACAATCATGCCAACTACTTCATTTTTAAAGCTGTTTTCTTATCTTTAGTACAGGTTATGAAATTTAATTAAATGTACACTGAATTTTATGTGGGACTAGTTCATATCCATTTATGCATTTATGCTAGAAGTTTAACTGTACCTGGAGGCTGTCTTTACATAGCTTACAGTAAATATCCACAGCTGACATCTTAAAGCAAAACATGCGAGGTGTTTGCTCATCAACCACACGTCAGAGTCTAGCTTGAGCTAGCATGTAGCCTATTGACAGCAGCTCTTTAACATTTACCACCTTCAGTTAAGAGAAAGTATTACTATATAGTACTGTAAATTATAGTGTACAGCATTAAAGACATTGTGCTTTGATCTTTTTACCCTATTGTTTAAATACTACCAACTGCACATCAGTCTTTACCTTTAATAAAGAGATTACTGTACTGCATATCCTTTTTTAACAAAATAAACATTAAAATACAGTAACTTATTTTCTTGACTCAAAAACTACTGCAAGATAATTCAAAGCATTCCACTTAATACATAGGGTTCAGATGTTATTAGCATATTAGAGGAAACTGATTTACACAAACTGTAGTTTAAACAGACTGCATAAACTAATAAAAACTTTTTCTTGGCACAGTTTGAAATATTCATGAAGCTCCAATTCACCAACAGCATCTTGTGACCAAAAAAGTAGATAGTGTCACAAACAGTACGTCAATCTCCTCCTCCTCACCACAAAAGTATTACAAAAAGAAGTACAGAACTTCCAAAACGGTGGTAAATCTCGAACATCAGTAGAATTTATATTACATACTTTATGTACACATATAATTAGTCACCCGAGAGAAACTGGGGTTGGTCATAATCATTTTTTTTTTTGTCACACTGCACACTCCATCAATTACCAACACATTTCCCAACTCAATTCTTCATTCACTAAAAGATCCAAACTCCGTCATAATCACACCCTCCATATACAAACTCAATTACATTTGCTTTTTACATACAAGTACAATTGTAGTTTTGTACCTGTAGTTTTATCTATAAGATTCATCATCATACAATAAAAATAGTTTTTTGCAAGATGTTGCAGTACAATATCCTTGTTTGATACAAAAATGGCAGATGTGACCAACCTCAGTTTCTCCATGGTCTTCACTTACACTGAGAAAATAGACTAGGTCCTTCTGAGTTTAGCAGAAGCCACTCAAATGTAACACATTATTACACTGTCTGTCTTTCCCTTTAAAACTCTGACAACATAGTAACTCTGTAGATGCTGGTAAACATACACAGTGGATATGCTCAAGTTTAGTTATCAAATGTCTAACCTCATAAATAAAGAAATGAAAACTGATATGAAATGGAAGATGTTGATGAGTACGATTGGATGATATTCGTCTCCCAGGGTTAGGAGTTTCATATCAGCCAATCAAATGCAACCTGGTGATGTCAGCTGTGAGCACTTTATGTCAGCTTGAGAGAAACTGACTAAAGTTTTGTCTACAGTACAATGCACCACTGTCTTTCATTCACACACCAAAAAAAAAAAATCAATATACAGGTATTATAAACACCTTACAGTATATAAAGGGAAGGAAGGAAGAGATGATAATACCAATACTAATAGAAATAAGAAGAAAACAAAGAAATACCAGTAATAATACATTACTACTACTACTACTACTACTACTAATACAGTGTTAATCTATCTATCAATCTATCTATAGCTCCGATGCCTCGCTCCCTCCGGGAACTCCCACCAAGGGGGTGGCCACAGAGTTAATAATAATAATTAACTTTAATAACAATAATATTAATAATAATGATATGAAGAAGAAAAGAAGAAGAAAATGGAGGAGAAGGAAGGAAAAATTAAAAGATGAGGAAGGAGGTATACATAATAAATCACTGCTAAATTATTCTCTGCTGGCAGTAAATATACAAATCCAACATTGTAAAAAGATTACTGAACCTATAACTGCCCAAAGCTCTTCCACCCAGGGTTATGGGTTACACATCAGACAATCAGATGTATATTTGGAATTGCATCAGCAGTGAGCATTTATCCACAGCCACACACACAACTACAATGAGTAGCTTCCTTGTCTCACAATTGCTGGCCTTAGGTTCGATTCTAGGGTGGGGTGCCTTGCTCGTATGAATTTTATGTACAATGTATGTCACTTGGTGATTATTTGAAATAATACAGTAGCTGCAAGATCACAAAGGGCCCATTAGACATTATTCTTTATTCAGTATGCTGGAAAAATAATACCTTCATAAGACAGAATTAGTACAGCTTAAGAGGAGAGAGCCTACACAACCTGCAACAATCCTCCTCATACTATATACTGTATTCGTATATACTCTGCAACATTCCTACTTGTAAATCAGTACATGCACTCATAATCAGTTATATTTCGACTTCCATTACATGTTCTCATATTATCTGCAACTACCACGCTCACAAATACACACACCAAGCAACTCACATTCTTCCCTCAACCATTCTCCATTCTCTGTCAAGACGAGGACAGTGGACCATGGAATTCAACATAAAGCTGGTTTTGATGACCACTGGGTTAAAATAGATAGGACCTGTGACTTCCTACAGACAAGCAACTATACACCATCTGCCATGCCCTTGTTTATAAGACGAACTGACACTCTCACATTCTGCTGTGTTCTTGCTTAGAGTATTGTACCTGTACATTGTGATACTCATACATACTCTGCTACAGCTCTGTAGTATAGGAAAATTTTACCCACACTGTCTACCATGTTCTGCTTAGAATTCTTACCTCACATACCATACAGCATTTCTGCTTTCAAGGCATTTACAAAATACAGGTATATCCTTTAAACATACTACTGTACTACAGCTCTGCATATTTTTGCTAAGAATATTTACCTCATAAAATATCCCTGCTGCATAGGATATCATTACCCCAAAAATCTCCCAGATCCCTCCTTAGAAATACATGATGGATCTAGAGGAAGAACATCAACATCACCCCAATAATGAATAGTAACAATGTTCTCCTATATCCTAACACCTTACATTTACCACACAGAATCTGCAATGTTTTAAGGTGAAATATAATTATCTCTTAGGACTTCTTCACACCAAGAAAGCAGTTAGATGTCTGCTCCAAAAATTTACAAGGAAGAAACCAATTCAGTCCAGATTGAGTGGGAAGAGGAAGGTGAAATAACATTTTGGTGTTAGTCCATACCAGTAGGAGTAATTTTCTAAGCAATGTCCATATTCAACTGACGTTCCCTTGTCCATATTTTTGCCGACACAAGCTGTCAGAAAATTGTCTGATCTCGACTATAGTGGGAAGAGATGCCTAAGTCCTCAATACAACATCCCTTGGATTTTTCTCTCATTAAGCATCACTGCTCCTTCCATTCTTCTTAATCAGAACCATAACAACAATAGTCCACAAATCAATACCCCTCTCTTACTACCCAGCTAAACAATGGTTGCATAGCGCAATAGTTCCATTCATGGTTATAAGGTCAACTTCATAGTCGTACACAGTCAATTTGTGAGCAGCTGAATGACAGATTCTGGAGTGTACAATATGATCATTGTGACTGACCTCTGTCGACTGTGTGGATACTATCATAGCACATGGCATTTGTGACGAATGAAATGTAAGGTTGGGAAGAATCAAAACATGAACTACTGTACAGTGAAATCATCAGCAATGAATGACTTGTTTAATGCCAAGTGCCATCAGCCTTTTGTTAACAAGCAGAGATAGAAATTAACAACAACAATAACTGCATATCCACATTTACAGGTCTTTTAGCTTCTCCTCACACTTTTTGTCTTGACAGGAGTTTCGCATAGAAGCCCTTTGATTTTTTCATTCATAATTTCTCTCAACAACATACAGTGCATTATAATGTTTTATCACCATTGCTATTTTATATATACGGTATATATATACCGTATATATATATATATATATATATATATATATATATATATATATATATATATATATATATATATATATATATATATATATATATATATATATATATATATATATATATATATATACTGTATATAACTCTTCTTCTACATAAAGTAACTGAAATTTCTCCACACCACTCCAGCATTAAAATACAGCTTTTTAAGACTGCTATGTTACTGTTGGCAAATGGGAGGCTACCAATTCCTCCAAACTATACCACAAAAAAGACTGTCGATACTGAGGTAGTCTGTTTTCTGCACCATTTGAAGCAATCAGTAGTCTCAAAGTTACTGACAGTCATAGCCCTCAATGTTTGAACTGCTTAATGTGTCCATGTCCCTCCCTAGTATAAAATATGGCTGGTCTTCCTCTTCTGACAAGACATAAATTCACTGCTGTAGTGTACTTAAAAAATATTATCGTACCGGTACAAACAAAAACACAAACACCGATTCTTAACACTATCATGCCTTATCCATTATGCTTAGAGACTTAAAAGTTTCCAATATTTTTGATCCATCCATTGTGTTTGTTCTGCATTTTGAATACCTGAAAGAGAGAAAAAATCCAGTATACACAAATCTATGGAATAATGGCAGCAGCAATGGGAGATGAAGGACAAGAGATGCCCTTTAGTTCATTATGTGAATGAATTGCTGCCCCCATCCTGCACATTGAAAAAACCTGTACCAGGATTATATCTACCTACAAATACAAAATAATGTTTATTATAACTGATGTGTTATTCTAAGGTTATAAATAACTGGTTGTAACTGGACTAGTAAAACTAGCATCCATTTATAATTCATGAATATTGTTTCCATCAGCTTCAATTTTCTTAGTTACAGTATTTCCATAGACTTCATTCAGCTTTGGCTTCACGACTTTTCAAGATATTTACCATAGCCTCTGCTTCAAAGCCCATGAGCAAGCTTCAGTCCCAATGTCTTCATTTTCAGTCAAATCCAACAATATATAATCTAATGTTATCCAACCTTAACCTACTCAAATCTAAACTCAATCCACATTACACAAGATCATTCTCACCTGTCAGAAATTTCCTTGAGAGCCCAAGTGGCCAGCTGCTGTGTCTCCTTCTTCTTCTGTGCACTCAGCTTGGATGACGACAATACTTGAGTGCAGCTCTGGAAGGGACACACACACACATATCATTTATGACCATATACACAAAGTACACAACATGGCTATGCAGGGTTCATTCTTGTATGATTTACATTAATTTTTTAAAACATAAGTTTGTTGTTGTGCAAACTCACCATGAAGAGTCCATACAGTGCCCTCACATTGTTAGGATTCAGTTTGGCAGCCTGGCTGAAGTAACTCCGTGCAATCTCCATGTTGTCTAACCCACCCTAAGTTTTAAAAGAATTAACTTCCATTAGAAATTTACCTCCATAACAAGCAATTCAATGAAATGAGGTTAATTCTTCAAAACATCAAGAAACCCTTGGCAATGAATAAATACTCGAATATATCATACATATTGTGCATCAGCAGGGTAATCCCTGTAATGTACATCATAACAATTAATTATCATTAAAAACTAGTGAAAATTCAAAGTAATGAAAATAGGCAGGGAAGGGTAGCACAGAATACAATATGCAGTTAAAGGGTATCGAATACAGAATACTGTAGTCTAAAAATTTAAATACTGTGGAGTGACATTGGACAAGAGGATGGTGTAAAGCTAAGTGGCGCTACGAGTACTGTATTGATAAAAACAAAATGGCTAAGGAGCTACACATGCTCCATGAGGCTTGTATGAGGGATTGCTGATACCCACACTATTACAGTACAGCACATGTTTATAAAACACTGACGTTTCATGAATTTCTCTTATCATTCTGCCACTCGATAATATACAGTATCGGATATCATAATGTTTTCTTTCTTTCTTTTCCTGGACTTACTAACATAATGAGTTCTTGAAGATAACAATTAAAGCATAGTCATATAAGCACTTGCAAAAAAACATGTAATTACTGTTATATTTAATAATACAGATACATTAATTGCTAATGATTTTTTACCTAAATGCCATCAAAATATAAATAAAAATAGCTATACAGTACTAGCATTTTAAATAGGTAAAATATATTGCAATCTTATACCGCACTGTGGTTACTGCCACCTACTTTCCACATTCCCTTTGAGAACAAAATGGAAAAATAAAAACAATATACATAAGAGCATTATAGATATTTAAATTTTAACATAGTTTCATTAACATACAATTATCTGTAAGTACATCATAAAAACATTTACATATTCAAGATTCATTACATTCTATATTCTGGTTTGTACTTTTCTATTTAAAGATGTAAAATATATATAGGAAAAATAATTTCAGTTCATTTATGCAACAACTCAAACACTCCACATTAACCATCAACTGCTCCCACACCCATACAACCTTGCAACACCTCTCGTACACACTCTCATATGCTTCAACATTATCTGGCCCACAACAGGCGGAGCTTGGCACAACTTTTCTTGCAATTAATCTAGTATCCCAACCCAGTCAGTGGTGAATGCATCATGAAAAATAAAACATACCTGTGTGTATTTGATCTCTGCATATCTAGTATGGAATAGGTGATTGTGAGGGTTGGTAAGAATGAGTTCCTCCATACAGAATGCAGCTTTGCTGTAATCTCCCTCTTTCAGGTATAAATCACACAGCTCTTGCCATGCCTCACTGTCTGACATGAAACTGTTGACAATAGAACACACACGAGTTAGAATTTCCAGCATGTGGCACAAATTTTTATGCAGAACTGGCTGTGTTGTTAGCTGATATTAGCTCTTGAAATTTACCACCGGCTACATAAAAATGGCAATACAAAATTACTATTGCCTCTTCAAGTCCAAGCATAACCTTCGATTTGAAGAAGCAACAGTGAAATGTCAATAGTAAATGTTATCAGAGGGTTTGTATGATATTGATGAATTATAGAAAGCAGTATTTCTTCTTACATTTTGATTTGCTAATACAATTGTATTGGTAATCAGAAATAACAAAATTCCTTCTTACATCTTAAGGTACTCTGTGAGTTCCTTGATGGCCTCAGTGATGCGTCCCTGACCCCGCAACACTGCAACTTTGCGTTTTCGTGCAGTGGAATTGGTCTCGTCCTGACGGATGATGCTGTCATATATATCCATTGCCTCATCAAACCTGCACAGCATGAGTGAGATGCACAGGAAAGAAGTTGTTTGTTAGAAATGTAAAGGTACCAGCAAACACTTGAACAACACTGAAGCAAAGCCTGTAGAAACAAAGCACTCGTAAAAAAAACTGCTGGATAAGTATACAGTTAAGTAATAAAGATGTGATAATCGTTCAGTAAGCTGTCTAACAATAATTGATCCATGGATTATATGTGCTATGTATTCTTAAAATTACCAATAATTTAAATATGCAGAATTCACCAACATGATCTTAATACAGGAAAGGTACAGTAATACATTTTTTCTCACCTCTCCAGAGCCTCCAACCTCATTGCCTTCAACTTGCGGACTCTGAGAGAACCTGGGAATTGATCATTCAACGCCACTAGACTGGGTTCAGCCACATCGAGCCGGTAGCAATCCAATCCTGCTACTACCACCTGCTCCTCCACCATCCAACCTGACCACGCCAACAAAGCATTTGAAATTATGCCCAAAACAGAATTATATAACTAGCACAGTATTTACTGTATTTGGAATTGTTGTGAGTTAATAGTTAATAAACCTATAATATCAGATCAGCATCATTATACTCGTTATTTGAACTCCATACAGAATGTTACAATAAAAATGGTGCTTCACTGAGTTCCATTTATTTTATTACCGTATCTAATGAGGAAAATATGAGCAAGTTTGAGAAAAGTACATAGTACAGTATAATGTATCATTTTATTATAAAATGCCTGCCTCCCTCATAAACCATACCCAAGATACAGATCAACTTCTACATAAAGGTGCTGAATGATGAGTATATTCAGTACGATACATACGTTCATCCCCCAGCTTGTGTTTGTAGTGTTTGAGGCAATAGTCCCACATGTCCACCACCTCCTCACTGTGGCGGGTGTTGTCCTCGCGCCATGTACGCAGCTGCTCCCTCACATCTGTTGACACAATAACATGATAAGTTATTCATACACTTTTTTTCCCCAACTCCCAAGAAAATAGGGTAAAGCTAATTAATGCGGTAAATATTGAAAGAATGACCGTTATTGCGTACGGTTTTTCTACCTTCATTACCCACTTATTTAGCCCATTCTAAGACTATTTTCTTCTATAACATTTCCTCCACAAATGTCCCATTTCCAGGATAGGGCATACTCAAATGGGGCATTTTGAAATTAGCCTGACCTTACCTTACCTAACCTAGACCGCATCAGACTACCGGGACCTAACCTGGGCAGACTACCGGGAAATAACCGTGGTAAAGTACAGGAAATGACAGGGGCAAATTACTGGGACCTAGCCAGATCTGGCAACACTGCTACAAAACAGTAATTCTTTCAATAAATACCAAAAAAAAGCCTCAATGTTATTAACATTGTTGTACTAATATAAGATTATACAACATGTGCTTTTCTATATATTAACCCATTAACTTATGAGTGTCCCATAACGTAAACAAACAAACCTAATTCTAACCTCTGTACCACATAGAATCAGATTTCCAAACTCGTGCATCCATAAAACCACCCATAGAATAAATATACATCAGCCAGACCTTGAAGATATATATTAATTGATGATAAAATAAACTATATAAATAATGTACCGACAGACACAGAGGTCCTGACGGCTGACACTTCACACACCGGGGTTTTCATCTCTTGTTATTTGTTATTATATGCATTACACACATGAAATTGACCATAAGCTATAATTATGTGGAGCTTTGTGGAAATTTCTACTCGGTTTTGGTTCATCTCTGGGCTCACGTGACCCAGATATAAGGTTAAATACACACCTTCCCAGTCTAGGTCCAACGTCGCCATCTTTGTTGTTGAATCTGTGTTGATGTAAATATTATAAAAAAAAGTTGCAGATTGAGATTTTGTGCTAATTATCCCTATGAACGTTACAAAAAACGAAACTAGATATTTTTCTGTATATATTTAACCCTATTTTTCTAAACTAAAACGACTTGTATGAAATTCGAGTGGAGATGTGTTTCCATGGCAACGATGTAAACAACTATATACAATAATAATAAGAGGAGGAGGAGATTCAACAGCTGCTGTGTGTTTTTCAAAGTCGACATCATCATGACTGAAAACAACAACAAAATAACTTCCCTCGTTAAATATGACACGCCTGTCCTCGTCACAACCAAGAAGGGGGAGGATAATGAACAAGTAAGGGCCTCAGTAACATCAAAAACACGACTGCATAATAAGATTAGAATAGAATTTGGAATAGAATTTGGCTGCGCTGTTACAAGGAGAAAAATAATGTACATAGGTTTTCTTTAGTTGTTACTGATTCGAATAAAAAAAAAAAAAAGATTTGTTGATTAATATTTATTCAGTAACTTTTTCGTTTTACAGATACCCCACCTGACTATGAAAGACGGCATACCCACGGATGCCTCAGGTGGGTTGGATAGAAATGAATGAGTTGTTGTTATTATTTATTTTACCATCTAAGATACACATAATCAATAATAAATACCCATCATATACTTCTCTCTCTCTCTCTCTCTCTCTCTCTCTCTCTCTCTCTCTCTCTCTCTCTCTCTCTCTCTCTCTATTGACTACTCACTATTACTCTCTCTCTCTCTCTCTCTCTCTCTCTCTCTCTCTCTCTCTCTCTCTCTCTCTCTCTCTCTTTCCATATTAACTACTCACTAATACCCCTCTCTCTCTCTCTCTCTCTCTCTCTCTCTCTCTCTCTCTCTCTCTCTCCTGCAGAAGTGAGCAGTACCAGCGCGCCAGGCCTGAGCGGACCACTACCCAAGGGCGGACCACTGGGCACGGCACCAGCCACTAAACTCCAGCTGCCGCCCCTACACGAACTCCGGAAGAAGGAGACACAGGAGATCCTCAACCTCATCCTGCCGCCGAGGGAGTGGGAGGAAGGAGGTGAAGGGAGGGCGTTCTTTATTATTTTTAATCTTATCCTTCCTGGCTCCACTCGTTCCATTTTTTATTTGTTTTTCTTTTTTGATGTAATGTAATGTAAGACAAGCTACACCACAAGTTGACGAGTGTAAGCAAAATATGTCTGGTCATATTACTTAACAAGGAATTGATGCATTTTGGTCAAGATGAAAACAAATAAAAACACACTATCCTTATAACCAATTGATCAAAAATTATTACGAACATGGAGATTGAATAGCAACACTGACCCTTACACTGTGATGACCAGGACAGCTGTGGGTGCAGTCTGTCTCCACCACCCCGGCCACCTCCGTCGACGTACAGCAGCTGCAGGAGGAACTCGATCTCCGCCTTCAGGAGCAGGAGGCCTTTGAGACTGGCATCTGTCCCGTGAGGAGAGAACTGTATACCCAGTGCTTTGGTGAGGACGCTTCCCTTCCTGACACTTCACCACTTCTTCTCTCCCTTAAGTTTAAATTTTCTTGTTTACCTTATTCTTTCGATGCATGTTTCTTTTTTTATTGTTCAGTTGTGAGCAAGAATTTCGATACAGAGAGAGAGAGAGAGAGAGAGAGAGAGAGAGAGAGAGAGAGAGAGAGAGAGAGAGAGAGAGAGAGAGAGAGAGAGAGAGAGAGAGAGAGAGAGAGAGAGAGTGTTTTAAAGTACTCGCAATGAGCTGTAGATTGTATTCCTTTGGCTTAGTTTAGTAGCCTATAACAATTTCTCATGGACTGCAAACATTCATCCTTCACTCCAACACATATACCTTACCTTTCCTTTCCCTCCTACATGTAATGGTGCCAACAGCCCAGAATACCTTTATGCAAGCTTAATGAACCAAGTCACCTACACGCCATTCTCTCGCCGCAGTCATATCATTGGTAGGACTCACCAATACAAAGCGGTTTTTTATAGTAATTTTCCGTGTTATCTTGACCTATTAAACTATATCAAGGATGCAAATTTATACCAGGAAACTACTTCATTTCTTCAGGACTAGAGTAGGGGATTAGTTTCACACAGTAGCATAGTTTTGAATCAGTGGCCCTTCAATTTGTAGGCAATAGATCACCTTCCATAAACCAGCATTGCGTCCTCTATAAGTTTTGCTCGTGTACTCTCAAACAGACGAGCTGATAAGACAAGTGACGATCAACTGTGCGGAGCGTGGGCTGTTGTTGTACCGTGTGAGGGACGAGATAAGGGAGACACTAGATGCCTATCAGCGACTCTACACCTCCTCCTGTGCCTATGGGGTCAGGAAGGCCCTCATGGTAAGTAAGTATGTTTGGGTGGATGGGTGAGACTGTATTGGTAGGTAAGTTTGATGGTGGTGGTGAGGAGGAGGAGGAGGAGGAGGGGAAAGAAGAAAAAAACAAAAAAGAGGAGGAGGAGGAGGAGGAGGAGGAGGAGGAGGAGGAGGAGGAGGAGGAGGAGGAGAAGAAGAAGGAGAAGGAGAAGGAGGAGAAGGGGGGAAGAAGGGAATGATGACGATGTTGAAAATTTTGACGACAACGACGACGATACAATAATAACAATAACAAACCCCAGGCGGAAGAACACAAGGTGAAGGTGGGCGCGAGGTGTGACGAGCTGAGGGCAGAGGTGAGAAAGCTGGAGGAGGATGCCGAGGCCCTACGTCAGGAGATAGACCAGCTGCAGAAGGAGGCGCAGGAGGCGAGGCAGGCGGAGGCAGACAAACACGAGGAGACCAAGAGAGTTCACCAGGCGCGCATAGAAATACTGAAGGTAATGTACAGACGCGGTGAATAGAGTGTGGAGCCCAAGACACTATTATTTATTTCCTTGACAGGGTTACTGTCTTGTAAACTTAATAACTATAAACACAGGTACTTGCTCAGAAATAATATAATTTTCTATGAACTTGCATATTTATCTAGTTTAAATAATGAACTCAATGTAATAATAAACGCTGAAGAAAATACTTGCTGCACAGACGTACGAGTATGTGTTTCAGAAAAGGTGTCTTTCCATTTTGTTGCAGAAAAAGTTAGAGGGCATCATCAAACAGGCGACCCAACCCAAGAAATAAGTACAAAATAAGGATAGAGAGTGATGAGGTATTGAGCGTGTGTAAGGGGGTGAGTGTGTGAGTATATAGTGTACAGTCATGCCTGTATATATGTATTGACCACACACACACACACACACACACACACACGTCCCTTATGATCGCGTGCAGGCCCTCTACTCAACGTAACGAATATACATACATAAACACACAGTCAGTCAATGCCTTATTCACAGTATCTATACATTTCTTATGCCCTCCTCACCCAACTCGAAAAATATTATTGACAGCTGCTTACTTGTATCACAACTACAATAACTTACTCTCAAGCTGAAGTTAAATGCAGGTCGTAGTCGATGTTAATATTTCAAAGGCTATATATACATTGATTGGTGGTCGCCTCTCTCCATCCACTAGGTGTTATAAGCTTCGTGTCCCAACCAGTCAGAAGCAAGGCAAAGATATCGATTGTGGAGATTTACCGTCACCTTCAGGAAAACACAGTCACAATATTCATACGGTAAAGCTGGTTGTAGAATAGATGGAAACAGTTTTTGAGTAGAAACACGTAATGCCTTGGATCAGATAAAGCAATTGTGAAAAAAGCCTCAATTAATGTTATTTTATATTATATCGTGTTTTTTGTTTATATAGAACATCAGTACATAAGGGGAGATTCTTTTGTTAGTGAATTGAAAGGTCTCTGATTCCTCCAAACTATGCCACGAAACAGAAAATCTCCTATTAGTACCATTGAGCGTGTCTGCTTCCTGGTATAGTTAGGAGGAATCGATACCCATAGAGAATCTCCCCTTAATCTAGAATATGTAGAGTCAGGACTAGGAGAAATGGTACACCTTATTCTCACAGCATATTCCAAGTGTGTTATTACTGGGTGTGGGTTGGAGTGAGTTTTAATGCTGGCCTTCCATGTGTACAAAACGTGTTATTACTCCAACTTCAAAATGAGGCGAGTTATTGAGTTGAATGAGATAATAATAAAAACACACCACGAAAGTTTAACTACAACACCTTCCCTTTGCAATAAATCAACACCAGTAAGTAATAATCATTCTTTCGCTGATAATTTTTATATGAAAAAGTCGGGAATCTGAGTAATATTGATTGGCAAAGTATCAACCCGAATATTCCGTGAACACAGAAAAACACCAGCCGGGGAATAGAGACATTGAGTGAAGGTATCTCTCCCATTCACTGTCCCCCTCTCTTCCTTCCCTACTAACAAATATGTCCTTCTTTTCCCCTCCCATGCACTGTTTCTCCCTCCCCCTCGACTTGCTCCCCTTGGCTGCACACACACACACACACACACACACACTGCCAACACGACAACTTGCGCCCCACACTATTGAACACATTATGGAAGACTGATTTTACTGCACACAACCACACTCACCAACAACACAATATACATTCCTTAACTATACGCTATGGAAATTAAAGACCTATTTAAAAGGGGCATAAGGGGATAGTACACTTTTTTTTTTTTTTTTTTTTTTCTTTTTTGGTACATTAGAGTGCCTTGATTCCTCCTAAGTATGGAAGGAAACAGGACCTGATTAACAAAAGTAATGGGGGCCTGATGCGTGGAATAGGTTGGAAGAATCAGTTGCTCCAGATTTACCAACACTGTATACTATCATCCCATTACTAAGGAACCTCGACAACAACAACCATCAATAACAACTTACAAGGGAAGTAACTTAAGGGGATAATGCAGTAAAGTGTTCGTATATCTGGAGCAAGTGATTCCTTCAAACTAATCCAAGCAACAGGGCACCATTATTTTTATTAATCTGGTCCTATTTCTTGGGATACTTTGGAGGAATCAGTACGCTCTAATAAACCGTACCAAAAATAATGTAGTATCTCTTTAAGTGCATGTGTACCTCTGCTCCACGTCTAAGGCTTTGGAATATCGACTGACCTTGGGGGTGTAGTGGTGGGGGGTAGGGAAGGCTGGGAAGAGTGTGGGGAGGAATGTGGGGGTTACAAGAGGTACTACACAAGTAGGAGGAGGAGGAGGAGAGGGAGAAGGAGAGGGAAGAGAGCGGTAGTGGTAGTGGGGTAGGTCGGTGGTGTGAGGGAGAGCATGGGGTCAGTGTGGTTGGTTGTGAGGGTCGTGGAGGTGGTCGGGGTTGTCTGTATATAAATGGAGTCAGCCGTGTGTCGTGTCTGTCGGACTGTGGTTGTGTGAGGACTGTAGTGAACTCAGGTGGTTGTGTGAGTACTGTGTGAGTGATGTGGGGTTGTGTGGGTGTTGTAGGGGTGTTGTAGGGTTGTGTGGGTACTGTGTGGGTACTGTGGGGTTGTGTTGGTGCTGTGTGGGTGTTGTAGGGTTGCTTGGGAACTGTGTGAGTGTTGTGAGCGATGTGAATTTGTGTGAGTGCTGTATGGGTGTGTGGGTACCGTGAGAGTGTGTGGGAGTACTGTGATGGTTATGTGTGGATATTGTGTGGTGGCGTGAGTGGATATTAAGTGGGGGACTGTTGTGTCGTGTTTGGATTCAGGTGGGTGTGAGTACCGTGTGGATGTTGTGTGGGTGTTGTGTGGATAATGTGTGGGGGTTGTGTGATGGACTGTAGTGTAGTGTTTGGATTATAATGGTGGTGTGTGGGTACTGTGGTATTGAGTGGATACTGCTGTAATGTTGTATGGTAAATGTTTTGTTGTATGGGTACTGTTGTGAATGTCTGAGTAATGTACTGACTGTGGTGCTAAAAATACTCCTCTAATAAAATCTCATCTGAAAAATCATCAGAAACTCGGAAACGTAACTCATAAACAAGCTACATTAAGCAAGGAGAGTACTGATCACTCCTAGTGCCAAAACAATTAGAAAACAAGAACAAGAACAACAACAACAACAACAACAACAACAACAGCCACATGGAGTAGATGAGAAGACGTGTAATACAGAATAAATGGAAAAATGCTCCTGTGATAGTTAATAATAATAAGAGCAAAATAACAGTGTGACGGAATAGACTGACGCCAAGGAATTTACTAAGCATCTATCTCAACCTTGACTAAAAAGCACTTCTCTACACACCTCCTCCAGCAGCACCGGAACTACGACCATACACACACACACACACACACATACACATTCGTCATGGTCTGGGAGCTGAACGTGTGGCAAGGTGAGTGAGTGAGTGAGTGAGGGAAGGAAGTAGCTGGTGTTGTTATTGTGAGTCAGTGTGTATTCTTAGTGAGGAGGTGCATGGGTGTCAGTACGTGGTGGTGGTGTTGTTTTGGTTTTTGTTGCTATTCAGTGTGCAGGTTGAGAGAGCTAATTAAGTGATTGAAAGAACTCGATATCAGGACATCTGCGTCGACACCAATGTAGTGGAAATGGAAGGTAATGTTTTGTTATGTGTTCTGTTTCTGTCGTAAATCTAAGTGTGTGTGTGGTGAGGCTTGACGGGATCATTTGTTATTTGAGGGGAGGATTGGAAGGCTCTTGATTCCTCCAAACTATATCAGAAAGCAGATAATTTCAGTATGCTAGAATTAAGGGACCCTGTGATGTAGTCAGAAAATTGGAGGCAGACGAGTCCTTCAAATATTGCCACGAAACACCACCTATATGGAAGGAGCTTGTTTCGTGGCATGGTCAGGAGAAATCAGAAGCCTCCAATTCTCATACACGATCACAGGGTCCTTAAGGGGATCTGATACCTTGCATTGTCCAATAGGCTACGTAGTCTCCAGTTCGCCCACAACAAATGACGAATCCCCATAAGGACTCTGTGATCATGTATGAGAAGTGGAGGCTTCTGATTCCTCCTGACTCTGCCATGAAACAAGCAGCTCCTTCCATATAGGTAGTGTTTCGTGGCAATATTTAAAGGACTCATTTACCTCCAATTTTCTGACTACATCACAGGGTCCCTTAACTAAAGACCAATATCCACGTCATTTATTTATATAGTTACAAGTCAGACTAGCACAAGAATACAGAATGGAGAACAATATTTTTACGAGTACCACGGCTATAAACAACAGGAAGCTAGAATAATGTGTAGCGTCGGGTTCTGTCTTGTCCTTCAGTAGCTGTCATTCCCTCCGTCCCTCCCTTGTGGTCACATTAATGATTCACGTGTGTATTTCCCATGGTTGGTTGGGCAGCTTGATGGTTACAGTGGTTCCGTCACGAGCAAAAGTCCTGCATCACGTTTATTAATGTAAGTAAGTGAGCCATTGGAGTGAATTTTTTAAGTCAATATTTCAGAGACAGCCATTGTTATATGTCATCCCTTGTTGTTTTAATAGTGTCATCCCTCGTTGTTTTAATAGTGTCATCCCTCGTTGTTTTAATAGTGTCATCCCTCGTTGTTTTAATAGTGTCATCCCTTGTTGTTTTAATAGTGTCATCCCTCGTTGTTTTAATAGTGTCATCCCTCGTTGTTTTAATAGTGTCATCCCTCGTTGTTTTAATAGTGTCATCCCTCGTTGTTTTAATAGTGTCATCCCTCGTTGTTTTAATAGTGTCATCCCTCGTTGTTTTAATAGTGTCATTTATCTGTAAAGGGTTTGCTGCTCCATTATGTATGTACTGTACTATTGTGTAACTCCAATTTTCACAAATACATTTCTATATACAGTATGTTGTTATCAAATATGCATTTAAATTACTAATTATATAACGCCAGTACTGTACAAGCAAAAACTAGGGATATGGTTTGAGATATCTTATGTGGAGAAAGTACCTGATGGATTCAAAAGAGCATCTGGCTGACCTCTTCCTCTCGCGCTGGTTGCTGTGATGGTGATGGAGTGAGGGAGCAGAGAACGCAGGGATCACATTAGTCACCAGTTGCATCCAGCCAGCCACGCACCAGATCACGCCTCCCACTCCACCAGCCAGGCGTATGATCTCTGTCCTGTTCAGCCGCCGTTACAACTTCTCTCTCTCTCGTGTCGTTTCTTCTTCTGTCCAGTAGTGATGTCTAAACTGAATAGTGTCGTATATGAATGAGGCGATTTAGCGACTTCTGCCTGAGTTGGAGCCCAGATAATTATGGACGAGTCAAGATACACTTCAATAATCACTACAACATGTGTGGTTCTCAGAGTTCACCATCATTGTAGACGTGAGAGAGGACTGAACGTTTGATCATGACTGTAAGGTACCACATCCCTGTATTTTATAAGATAGTCGCCTCGCCTCATCCATCCAAACGTCCAAACGTCTCCACTCGAAAGAAAATACGGAAACATCTTATACCGATCAGAACAAGTGTGGGAAAGAAAGTGGGAGAGATGAGAGACTTTTACTGACTCTCTACATGTAAAATTGGACTATATTTTGAATTCAGAAGAGCATAATCCTTCGACTGTGACTGTTTACGTGTACGGTACTCGACTTGCTACACACCCTTCTCTCCTTTAATATTCACTCTCCAATCACACTTCAAACTGATTCCTCCAAACTCTACAAAACAACAACAACTCAAGTGAGGGAGTGTGTTTCATGGCAAAGGTTGGAGTAATCGATAGCTTCAATACTGCTGGTGGTGGCCATGTCTTCTCACTGCCCGTAACCCCTCCACTTCAATGGCTGAGTCAAGATACATCCCAGAGTACAAATCCCGTGCCTGGAATATAATACGAGGTGTTGTGGGGTATTTTCACCATCTACGGTAAGTGTGTAATCAATAGTAAATATTAATAGACACATACATAAAAGACCTATACCGTACGGGATTATAATTTATGTCAACAGGTAAGTGCATATAGTAATTTTGAGTCCAATAATTTGATTGGT
>JAWQEG010003893.1:25000-48721 GCA_033782935.1 Petrolisthes cinctipes | reverse complement strand
CTTCACCACCTCCTCTTTATATCTCTTCCCTTTTCTCTCTCCACCAATTTTTCCCTTTTTCTCTTTTCCTCCCTATCATTATCAACATCATCATCTTTCCTCCACACCCTTCCTTCATTCTCTCAAACCAACACACACACACAATAAATAAATAAATAAATATAATTCTTCCACCTTTTTTCCATTCTCTCAAACCAAAAAAAAAAAAAAAATAAAATTCTTCCACACACTTTTTCCATTCTCTCAAACACACACACACACACGCACACAAATAAATAAAAAACATCAATATAGTCCAGATATAACTTTTTACCATGGGACAAAAAACAACCATAGTTAACCAATATTTTTTCTAGTATATATTTTCTCAGTTTTTTTTTTTTTTTTTATTCGTACAGTAAAATTAAACCAAAATTTACACTTACGTTTTACGAAATATTCCTCCTCTGGTGTTGTTGTTGTTGTTGTTTTTTATGTTCTTGATAATTATTCTTGTTGTTTTTTATATTATCTTGCTCACTGTCCCCCCCCCCCTCTCTCTCTCTTTATATATATACCCTTCTAATAATATTCCTCTTTCGTTAATTAATAATATGTAGTGTTATTATGTATTTTTATTCCAAAGTTATATATTAGGTATAATGTTATATTGCACAAATAATAATAATAATACGTTTCACTTCACTGTAGTTATTCCGTAGTCGTGAAAATGGCGCCTCGTTAAAGGGGACACTCTTGTACATATATCCGTGTTTTTATACGTGTGTAAAGTTTGCGTGGGAAGGAGGCAGGGCGACGGGGCTGTATATCCTTCACGTACAACCTCCAACACACCACTGAACCAATAGTCACCTTCACAGTCACAGTGATGATCCACCCACCACCCCAGCAGGGCTTCCATGAAATATTTCCCTAGAATCGAGCCAGTTTTACCCTAAATTTACTAAGTATTACCCTAAATAGTATATATATAGGGTTATTTTCTTGACGTGTCTGCGTAGCCAGGATATGTGAAGCAAGGCCTTAGATAAAACTCAGACGTTTCTCGTGGACTCGAACCTGGGTCCTTGATGACTACCGTCTGTCACTGTGTCCACTCTGCCACCGCCTAATCAAAATGTGTCTTGTATTTAGACATATTCCAATACGGAAACAATAAAACCCCAAGATATCCACCTATTGTCAATAAAAATTCTAATTCCCAAGATCTATGGACAAATCCCAAGGAGGGGCATTACTGCTGAACCTCACCTTTACCGCCGCCATCAACGAACAACAACAACAATAATATAATAGTCCAAACAATTCTTTAGTGAATAATAGCAAAATGTTTTTTTTTTTTTTTTTTTTTTTTTTTTTTGTACTCGTTGTCAAAATAAAAAATAAATAATGTTCTCCCACTTTGGGGTAACAACATTAATTAGTATTATAATTTGTTTTCTTTCATAATATTACTGGAATTGTTTTACATTGTTTTAAAAGGCCTCCATAGACTATCATGTATGCCTATGCAAACTAAGTGACTGTGCAATCATTTAAATTTGCCACACACACAAGCAAGAACACTGAGCAGTCACCACACATTATTATCATGCATCATTGTACAGTCACGAGCACTAATAAGTATCCAGGTGTGCTTCGAATACCCAGAGACAGTAAATAAATACACAATAAGATCTCCATTGGAATTACTTCATTGGTGAATTAGACTGATCAAAGCTTCAACCAAAACTGTATTCTTATTAGTGCTCGTGACTGTACAAGCGTGTGATTGACCAAAAACTTCTATTCCTCTTCCCCCTCCTCCTTTTCTTCCACATTTTCATCTCTTTATCTTTGTCTTCCTTTCCTCCTCCTCCTCCTTTTCTTCCACATTTTCATCTCTTTATCTTTGTCTTCCTTTTCCCTTCCTCTTCCTTCAAATATTTATCATCTCTATCTTTCTATTCCTCTTCCTCCTCCTCCTTTTCTTCCACATTTTTATCTCTTTATCTTTCTATTCCTCCTCCTCCTCCTCCTCCTCCTTTTCTTCCACATTTTCATCTTTGTCTTCCTTTTCCCTTCCTCTTCCTTCAAATAATTATCATCTCTATCTTTCTATTGTTCAGTTATTTGTGCAAACCATCAATCACACACACACACACACACACACCACGGTTATCCCTGTACAACCACCCAGTTTGTTCAGGTATGATTGATAGTTTATGGAGGCCTTCACACTTATTAATTTCCCACCATGTATGTGATAATTTAGAGGCAACGTTCCCCATGCACAGTGTTGGTTGGGGCTTGTACTAAAGGTAAATAAAAATAAAAAATAAAAAAAATAAAAAGAGAAATAAGTGTACCGAATCTGCACCATTTTTTTTTTTACCCTCCCAGACATTAAAACCAGCCCATGTTGGCTTGATAATATCAGGTGTGACGTGTGTGTATGTATGTGTGTGTGTTGTAGCTGTTTCCGCCCAATAGTAATAATACCCATGAAATATAGCCCAAATATAGCAAAAAACCAGCCCACTTTGGGCTGTGTGTGGCTTGTGTGTGTGTGTGTGTTGTAGCTGTTTCCGCCCAATAGTACCCCGAAATATAGTCCAAAAAATTGTACCATGAAATAGAACTAAAAACCCGGCCATGTTGGCTTGAAAACAGCAGATGTGGGCGTGTATATTGTAGGTATTGGCGCCCAGTAGTACAGCCATGGGTGATAGTGGTGTACCAGGGTCCAAACAGTGTTGGAGAGCAACTGAGCACAGTTCGAAAAAGTGAGTCTTCTAAACCTCTCTTAACGTTGAGAATGGTTTGGAAAATTCACTTGTTGGAACTGTGTTCAGTTGGTGTCCAACACTCCTTGGACTCTGGTCCACCACTATCAGACATGGCTGTACCTGTAGCAGACACCAAACACCTTACTCTCCCCTCTCCTCACCTGTCCACCTGCCACCGGCACGTGCAGACGACCTGATCGAATTAAGAGGTGTTTGTTCTCTACACACCTCGACTCTAGCTGACATTGCTATGGTGTCCTGGAACCACTAGTGGAACACCTGCCTTATATCTAGTTAATAAATTGTTACCGTGTACAATGGAGTCTGTTCACACCAATAGTAACACCACCACCCGGCCCTATGTTGTTATAATTGGTGACCCTGGAATTCAGTTCATGTACACAACCTACAAACAACTACACTCTACATCTACGTGTTACATTTACTACACTCTACATCTACGTGCTACACTCTACGTCTACGTGCTACATCTACTACACACTACTTCTACGTGCTACATCTACTACACTCTACATCTACGTGCTTCTTGTCGGTATAATTGAATAAATATGATATAGTTAAAATTTCTGTAAATGACATAGTACCCCCAAGATATTATGGTATGTATATTTTCTATCTTTACTGATTATAAAAAACGAAATTAATATGGGTAACCAAACTAGAAATGTAATCATCACATTATTATTATTGTCGCTAAATGTATTGAATTGATATAACTTAATTTGTCTGTAATATTTTTCTTAATGTTAATACCATTGTTTGTTTTGTTTGTTTAATTAATGACATGACTATCTTTATTAAGCATCTATATCTATTTCCAAAGTAGATAATTATGTGTGTGTGTGTTTCGTGGCAATATTAAATTTTGTAGGACTCGTTTATCTTCAATTTTCTGACTTCATTACCGGGTCTTTAATTAATAAGATTCTGTCGCATCTCACACGTTGTTGTTGTTATTGTTGTTTTGTTTGTTGTACAGGCTGTTGTTGTTATTGTTTTTGTTTTACAGGTTGTTGTTGTTGGTATGACTGGTGATGACGTCAGAGTACAAGATGAAGAAGCCCCCCCTCCCCCCAACCTGGACACCTTCGAGGGGGTGAGGGTAGGGGTGGAGGTTGGTACATCATCATCATCACTATCATCATCATCAAGGTATTCATTCATAAATAATCTCAGAATTTGTACAGTATTTTCCTTGTGGGGGAAAGTTTTGTGTTGGTAATTCTGGAGCAACTGAATCCTCCAAAAAACTATTCCAAGCAACAACAGAACACCATTATTTTATGCTCCGCTTGGAATAATCAAGGCACTCCAGTGTACCAAAAGTGTATATGACCACCTTAATGGGTTTGAGAAAGACAGACAGACAGACAGACAGACAGACAGACACAAACGGAGAGAGAGAGAGAGAGAGATGGAGGGGGGGGGGGGTGGAGTCGAGGAAGGTTAGGGTGGAGGGAGAGAGGAGGGATGGAAAGCGTTGAAGTAGAGTAAGGGAGGATGGAAAGGTATGGTGGAAGGGGGTGGAAGGGAGGGGGTGAGATGGAACAGATAGAGAGGTGAGCAGGATATTAATGGGATGAAGGGGGGGGGGGGTTGAGGGAGGGGGTTGGGTAAGAGGGAGTGAAGGAGGGGGTAGGGTGGAGAGGGAGAGGGAGGGAGAGGGTAGGGCAGAGTAATGGGAGGGAAGGGAGAGAGGGAAGGGGAGAGTGATGGGAGGGAAGGGAAAGGGAGAGGGAAGGGCAGAGTAATGGGAGAGAGGGTAGGGGAGAGTGATGGGAGGGAAGGGGTAGAGGGAGAGGGAAGGGTAGAGTGATGGGAGGGAAGGGAGAGGAAAGGGCAGAATAATGGGAGGGGAGGGAGGGAGCGGGTATAGAGAGAGAGGGAGAGAGGGAGGAAAGGCCCACAACGGTATGGTATTGAAGAAGGTAGAGGTAGAAGTGGAGGTCAGTGTGTAAGAGTAAGGTGAACAGTGAACAAGTCGCATCATCCATCCATCCATCCAACAACACCATAACAGTGTCGAAGTGATATTATTATTATTTACAACATACCCAGCACCAAGATACTACTACTACTAAACATCTCAACTCATTACCACGAGTTTATTGATGTAGGGGAATATAATATAGTGTTGTTGGTTGTTGTTATAGATGGTAGTGGTAAATCTGGCTGGCATTAACACACACACACACACACACACACACATACCCAGCACCAAGATACTACTACTACTAAACACCTCAACTCATTACCACGAGTTTATTAATGTAAGGGAATATAATACAATGTTGTTGGTGGTTGTTATAGATGGTAGTGGTGAATCTGGCTTTAACACACACACACACACACACACACACACACACACACACAGCAAGATACTACTACTAAACACCAACTCATTACCACGAGTTTATTAATGTAGGAGAATATAATACAGTGTTGTTGGTTGTTGGTATAGATGGTAGTGGTAAATCTGGCTTTAATACACACACACACACACACACACACACACACACACAGCAAGCTACTACTAAACACCTTTGAGAATCTCCTTTTAAGGCTTTTTTTTTTTAATGTTAATATTAAATCGTATATACAGTGTTTGGAAAAAAAAAATAATAGAAAATAATAATAAGTTCTCATACTGTAATATATAAAATGTGTCGCCTGCCATCGCTAAAATTCAATGTTCTTTTTTTTTTTTTTTTTTTTTTTTTTTTTACAATGAGCGTAAAGCTATAGTGATTGGAAAATATATAAAATATTATATTTGATTATAAATAAAATGTGTGCCTGGTCAGTTATTGTTAAGGTGAGTTGTGAAGCAATCTATGTATCTCTCTATTTGGCACACACACACACACACACACACACACACACACATACATACATTATTTTACACTCCCAAGGCAAACTCTGCACGCACACACACACACACACACACATACACTTCAAACTCCACACACACACACAGACTTATTTTACACTCCCAACACACACACACACACACTTATTTTACACTCCCAACACACACACACACACTCTTATTTTACACTCCCAACACACACACACACACACACTCTTATTTTACACTCCCAACACACACACACACACTTATTTTACACTCCCAACACACACACACACACACTCTTATTTTACACTCCCAGGACACACACACACACTTATTTTACACTCCCAACACACACACACACACACTCACTTATTTTACACTCCCAACACACACACACACACACTCTTATTTTACACTCCCAGGACACACACACACACTTATTTTACACTCCCAACACACACACACACACTCTTATTTTACACTCCCAGGACACACACACACACTTATTTTACACTCCCAACACACACACACACACACACACACTTATTTTACACACACACACACACACACACATACATTATTTTACACTCCCAAGGCAAACTCCACACACACACACACACACACACACACACACACTTATTTTACACTCTCAAGACAGACTGTGTAATCATCACTATGTGCAACTGGTCCCTCTCTCTCTGCTTCTGACGTGCATTTTAAATACTATCATCATATCCAAAAAGGGACTGTCTCTGGTGGTTTAGGGAAGGGTATAATTTTGGCATTTTAGGAGATAATGATTCCTCCAAACTACTCCCACCAAACTGGCCACCATTATTTTTGTTAATCTGGTCCTGTTTCCTGGCATACTTTGGAGGAATTAAGGCACTCCAATGCACCAACAGTATACTCTCTCTCCCCTTAAAGGACTCTTGTGTGATGTTATTGTTGTTGTCAGGAAATTGGAGATAACTGAGTCCTTTAAATATTGCCACGAAACACAACAACCCACATGGAAGGAGTTTGTTTCGTGGCATGGTCAGGTGGAATCAGAAACCTCCCAAGTTTGTTTCGTGGCATGGTCAGGTGGAATCAGAAGCCTTCAAGTTTCATACACGATCACAGGGTCCTTAAGGGTAGATAGATTATTTTGTTGGTGAATTGGAAGGTTTCTGATTCCCTCCAAACTATGACTGAAAACAGACGACGGATCAAAGGCTCATCAAATCTTTTCATAATGAGAGAGAAAAAGACAGATAATAGAAAAGTGTCCCAGAATTGACCAGGTGTGTTTGTGTGTGTGTACGTGTGTGTGTACGGAGTTTGCCTTGGGTGTGTGTGTGTGTGTACGGAGTTTGACGTGTGTATGTGTGTGTGTACAGAGTTGGCCTCGGGTACCGTATGTAAAATAGGTGTGTGTGTGTATAGAGTTTGCTTTGAGAGTGTAAAATAAGAGAGAGAGAGAATAAGTAAATAGGTATGTGTGTGTGTGTGTGTGTACAGAGTTTGCTTTGGGAGTGTAAAATAAGAGAGAGAGAGAGAGAGAGAGAGAGAGAGAATAAGTAACAACCGTACGACTATCTTTCTTTACTATCTCTAAGTTAGCGAGACAAAGTGTGAGTTGGAGAAAGATATATACATAAATTCATACCATACCTCACTATGAACACCAAGAGCATAATGAAAACACACTATTGTTGTTGTTATTGAGTGTATGATGTGTGTATGATGTGTATTATAATGAAGGTGGAGTGTATGTGTATGTGTATTAATGAATGTGTGTGTATGTGTGTATGTGTATGTTGTGTTATAATGAAGGTGGAGTGTATATGTGTATGTGTATTAATGAACGTGTGTGTATGTGTATGTGTATTTATGAAGGGTGTGTATGTGTATGTGTATAATGTGTATTTATGAAGGGTGTGTATGTATGTATGTGTATTTATGAAGGGTGTGTATGTGTATAATGTGTATATATGAAGGGTGTGTATGTGTATGATGTGTATTTATGAAGAGTGAATGGATGTATATATTTCTGACTTGGATTGAGCAAAAATAAGGAAAAAAAAAAAAAAATCTCTTTCCTTTTTATAGTTATAGATTTATTTTTTGTGTATTTATTTATTAGTTGTTGTATTATTTATGTATTAATTTGTTTGTTATTTTGTTTATTTGTTTATTATATAATTATGTTTGTTTTGGTCTTTTCCCACAGATTCTCCCAGAGTATTTTCAAGCTCACAGGACCTCAAAAAAAGTCGATATTATTATTAGAGTGTAGGAAGATTTTTAAGCATGTAACCCTCTCTCTCTTGTCTTGTAAACGTAAATTAAAACCAGGTGGGGTAGGAGAGTTGGGGGGTGAGTGGGGGTGGTGGGGGGGGTACCAAGATGAAATGGGTTTGGGTGTGGGTGTGGGTGGGGGTATGGGTTGTAGTGTGGGGGCAGGAAACGATGAAGAAGAATAGGGGTGGGGGTGTGGGTGTGGGTGTTGATGGTGATGGTGGTGATGGTGATGATGGTGATAGTAAAAGTGGTGTTAAGTTTGCTGATGGTAGTCGTGCTAGTAGTATTAAATATAGTAATGTTGGTGCCCAGAGAAGTGGTAGTGGTAGTAATAGTAGGTTTATTAAAGATGATGATGGTGGTAGTAGTGGTGGTAGTAGTAGTGGTGGTCTTAAAGTAACCGATAGTCGTAGTGGTGGTAGTGGTAGGGGTGTAGGTAATAGATTTGATGATGGTAGTAGTGTAAGTAGTGGTAGGGGTGATAGTAGTAGTAGTAGTAGTAGTAGTAGTGGTCGTATTAGTAATATATATGGTAGCAGTAGTAGTAGTAGTGATAGTGCAAATATACTTGGTGTTAGTAGTGGTAGTGGTGGTAGTGGTGATGAAGGTAGTGATAGATTTAGTAGTACTAGTAGTAGCTGGTTTGGCGGTAGTAGTGGTGGTAGTAGTAGTAGTAATAGTTTTGGCGGTAGTAGTAGTAGTAGTAGCAGTAACAGATATGGAGGTACAAGTGGTGGTAGTAGAAGAGGTGGATACAGAGGCGGTAGTAGAGGTAGTAGCAGCAGCAGCAGTAGTAGTAGTAGTAGAAGTAGTAACGAGAGGACTCATTATGGAGGGACTTGGGTCGGTAACAAACGTACCCACTTCTTCCACGGTGTGTTGGGTCAGTCTTCAGAACAACGAACACCTTACCATCCCTTCAATCAACGACTGGCATTCCCAAGAGCAGACAAAAAAACTACACAGGCGTAAGTTGTTTGTTCGTTTGTTTATATCTTGTTTATGTGTATCAGTGAACTCTTATTTTTACACTGTTGTTTGTTTTGTTTGTTTGTGTGTTTGTTGTTGTTGTATTATGGGTGTGTAATGTATGTATGTATGTATGTATGTAGTGTGTGTAATGTAACTGTGTACAGAAAACTCATCCATCTCTCTCTCTCTCTCACACACAAGCACAGCATGAGAGAGAGAGAGAGAGAGAGAGAGAGAGAGAGAGAGAGAGAGAGAGAGATTTCGATAACTTTTAATAATTCATTTTTTTAATACAGTATGTTGGTGTTATGTGTATGTAATGTAATGTACAATATGACTTACAGTACATACATTCATTACACACTATTTCACATATGTAATACCTATGTAAAATTAGAGTGTACTGTATGTATGTATGTTAGCTGGTTTTCTCTATACTATCTACACATTTGGACTATTTACTATTCATGTTTACTAGCCACTAAATAAATATCTTCACTGCTTACCACACATCTTGACTACTTTCTACACATCTTCCCTACCCAACACAAATTTTTTTTCTACCCTCAGTAAACATCATCATCAAATCCTTCTACACATCTTCACCATGTACCCACCACACATCTTTACTATCCACTACACATGTTCATCACCTTCCACACATCTTCACTACCCACAACACATCTTCACCACTCATAAAATAAAAAAATAAAAAATAAACAAAATTCCCAAAGGACAATAGATACCTTAAAACCATCTTACTTTGACCGACAACACACGATTTAACACAGCCAGAAGGAGCTACACTAACTATTTTATGGGGTCAAAAATGAAATAGGTTTAAGACTCGTAGGCCTCAATGAATAGTGGGCGAAGAGAAGAAGGAGAAGGAGGAGTAGAAGAAGGAGGAGGGAGGGGGAAATTGAGAGAACTGAAGGGCTTCGGAGTAGACCAGAAGTAGTAGATGGAGAAAATAGTAGCACCAGTAGGAGGAATACTAAGAGAAATGAAGGGCTATGGAGTGGACCAGCAGTAGGAGTAGTAGTAGAAGAAGGAGGGACAGCCTGAGAACGGATACAACCACCAGAACACAACAACGACATCAGTAATCCCCTTGGAGTCACAGAAACAAGAGTAGTGTGGCCTATCTATGTACCCTCCTCCCTGCCCTCCATCCACAGAAGCCAGGAGACAATTGATGTGGAAGTCCTTGAGGGAGAGATAGAAGAAGCTGGAGGTACGAGAAAGGGAAGCAGCCAGGAGACAACGAGTAATGGAAACCAGGGAACCAAAATACCAAATCCTCAAGGAAGCCAAAGATTAGGAACGTCAACAACTTAACACAACATTCACCATGATCAAACACCAGATGGCCAAGATGGTGGAGGTAGAGGAAAGGGAAGAGGAGGGCCGTGTCAATTCTCTAAGTGCCTCCGACAAATGCCTGAATGAAAGGTACCAAAGCCTCATGAACAAGTGTTACAAGATCCATCACCTGTCCCAGGAAATACATTACCTGGAGGAGACGCTGAAGAAGATTTGGAAGAAAAAATACGAGAGATATTTATGAACCTGTTGTCTTCGGGGTAATAATAATAATAATACATTTTTGGTACATTAAGGTGGTAATTCTTTTTTGTCACATTGGAGTGCCTTGATTCCTCCAAAGTATGCCAGGAAACAGCACCAGAAGAGCAAATATAATGGTGTTCTGTTGTTGCTTGGAATAGTTTGGAGGATTCAGATGCTCCAGAATTACCAACACAAAACTTCCCCCTTAATTAAAAGTGCTTTGATTCCTCCAAAGTTTGCCAGGAAACAGAAACAGATGAACAAAAATAATGGTGTCCTGTTGCTTGGAATGGTTTGGAGGAATAAGTTGCTCCAGATTTACCAAGAGTTGTTTGTATATGAAGAAAGGTGAAGATTGATTGATTGATTGATATTAGGCGCCGCAACAGTGAGGTCATATAGCGCCAGAAAAATGTGATAGAGAGGTGAGACAGCAAGCAGGAAGGAAATAGAAAGAAAAGAGGGACACTTGAAGAACTAAAAACTAGTGGCTGTGACCGAAGGGGCGCCAAAACCCTTAATAAAAGTATTGTCCACATCACTAATGCAGGCAAGGTGAAGAAAATCTGAGTTATATGAAGAGGTTTTCAGTGTGAATATAAATAAATACTTGTCTCATGTATATTATAAATGTCTACTCACAAACATACATACATACATACAGTCGTGGTCAATAATAATCATCCACATATGGGTATCTCAAACAATTTACTGTCTAATGTTTTCACGTTCACATAATATGATGTTATTGTTTTAAGTAGTGTGTAGCTGCTTGTATTAAATTAAAAGATGGTAGTTAATGTGTGTGTGTGTGTGTGTGTTATTGTTTTAAGTAGTGTGTAGCTGCTTGTATTAAATTAAAAGATGGTAGTTAATGTGTGTGTGTGTGTGTGTGTTATTGTTTTAAGTAGTGTGTAGCTGCTTGTATTAAATTAAAAGATGGTAGTTAATGTGTGTGTGTGTGTGTGTGTTATTGTTTTAAGTAGTGTGTAGCTGCTTGTAGTAAATTAAAAGATGGTAGTTAATGTGTGTGTGTGTGTGTGTTATTGTTTTAAGTAGTGTGTAGCTGCTTGTAGTAAATTAAAAGATGGTAGTTAACCTATTTATTGGAAAGTTTATCATCTAAGGAACAGAGGGAAAGCTGTCAAACTCTTACGTGAGTTACCCCTATATGGATGATTATTTATGACCGCGACTGTACATACATATACCTTTTATCATACATGGCTGTACTTTACATTCTATCATTCATTCACCAATATAATAGTTAACTCATACACAGTAATTCTCACACATAGATAAATTAGTTGTTCTTTATGTGTGTCTTAAGGGGGTGCGAGAATAGGGGGACGGGGTTTAGGGGGGTGCTGGATTAGGGGACAGGCTTGGGGGGGGGGGTTTGGGGGGTGCGAAAGTATGGGGACAGGCTTGGGGGAGGGGGGGCGGTTAGGGGGTTGCGGGAATAGGGGGACAGGCTTTCTACCCACCCCGAGCCTGTCTCCCCTATTCCTGCACCCCCCAAGCCTGTCCCCCTACTCCCGCACCCCCCAAGCCTGTCCCCCTACTACCGCACCCCCTTAATTTAATATTATAATAAGGTATCTATGGTCCTTTGGGAATTTTGTTTATTTTTTTTTTTTTTTTTATTGTGGACTAATTAATTGTATGTAAGGTAAACAATTCGTCCAGACAGACCCCCTCGTCACCTCCTACTCACATATGCACACACGCTCCTCAAATACACACACACACACACACACACACACATGCTCCACAAATATACACACACACACACACACATGCTCCACAAATATACACACACACACACACATGCTCTCCAAATACACACACACACACACACCATATATTGTGATGCAGTGAAGGAAGGAAGGAAGGTTATTGTGTCTCATGTAGGCGATAGTATGGAAGAAGTCAACTCAATCTCTCTTTTCTTCTCCTTCTCCCTCCCTCCTCCCTCTCTCTTTTCCTCTCCTTCTCCCTCCTTCCCTCCCTCTCTCTTTTCCTCTCCTCCCTCCCTCCCTCTTAATTAACTCATATCACCCCCCTCCCCCACCCCCAACACACACACACACACACACAGATGGACAAGAAAATATAAACATGGTCTAGTGTGTGTTTTGAGTCGGTGAAAAATGTGTTGTTGTTGTGTTGTTGGTGTGTTGTGTTGTTGTTGTGACGTAATAAGAAATGAGGTTATTTGTTTATTATTAGGTCTCTTGTGGGCGAACTTGTGGGCTGCCGATTCCTCCAAATTATATTACGAAACCTGTATCACCCAAATGTAAACTGAGGCACTTGTTGATAAAAAGTTCTTGTTAGTTTCGCAGGAGGACAGGTTGTAGGAGTCAGTAGTAGCCACCGTTTTCCTTCTCCTTCTCCTCTTCCTCTTCCTTTTCCTCCTCCTCTTCCTTTTCTTCCTCATCTTCCTTTTCCTCCTCTTCTTCCTCCTCCTCCTCTTCCTTTTCCTCCTTCTTCCTCCTCTTCCTTTTCCTCCTCCTCCTCCTCCTCTTCCTTTTCCTCCTCTTCTTCCTCACTGACAACAACAGATTATCTATCGACTTTAGTAGACTATAAAGTTGAGGTGAGATTCTTTTTTTTGTTGGTGAATTGGAAAGGTCTGTGATTCCCCCAAACTAAGCCACGAAACAGATCCCCTTTCTAGTAACATTAAAGGTCTGTTGGTTGTTTCCTGGCATAGTTTGGAGGATTCAGTAGCCCTCCAATTTACCACTAAGAGAATTTCCCCATTAATTAAGAGCCCCGTTATGTAGTCAGAAAATTGGAGGTTAATTAGTGAGTCGTTCAAACATTGCCACGAAACACACACACCTAGAGCCAATTGAAGTAGCTTGTTTCGACACTTAGAGCCAATTGAAGTAGTTTGTTTCGTGGCATAGATAGGAGGAATCAGAAGCCATCAAGTCTCATACACGATCACGGGGTTCTTAAGGGGGTGCGAGAGTAATGGGGACAGGCTTGGGAGGGGGGGGACTGGGGGGAGGTGCAGGAATAGGGGGACAGGCTTGGGGTGGGTAGAAAGCCTGTAAGCTATTCCCGCAACCCCCTAAACCCCCATAAGCCTGTCCCCATACTCCCGCACCCCCCTAAACCCCCCCAAGCCTGTCCCCCTACTCCCGCACCCCCCTAAACCCCTCCCAAGCCTGTCCCCCTACTCCCGCACCCCCCTAAACCCCTCCCAAGCCTGTCCCCCTACTCCCGCACCCCCCTAAACCCCCATAAGCCTGTCCCCCTACTCCCGCAACCCCCTAAACCCCTCCCAAGCCTGTTCCCCTACTTCCGCACCCCCCTAAACCCCTCCCAAGCCTGTCCCCCTACTCCCGCACCCCCTTAAGTCTTTATAAACTGGTTGGTATAGTACGTGTGTGACATACTTAATGGAAGGGACACCCAACCAACCAACCAATCCGATAAGCGAGGCCAAACCCTTCACTCCCTCTTTTGTATGTATGTATGTGTGTGTGTGTGTGTGTGTGTGTGTGTGTGTGTGTGTGTGTGTGTGTGTGTCCCTCACTCTCTCTCGCATTCACCTCCTCTCCTATTCTATCTTCTCCTTTTCCTTGATTAGGTTTCTCTTTTCCTTTTCCTTGATTATGTTTCTCTTTTCCTTTCCTCGATTATGTTTATCTTTTCCTTTCCTTGATTAGGTTTCTCTTTTCCTTTCCTTTTTGCTTTCTATCTTTTCCTTTCCTTGATTAGGTTTCTCTTTTCCTTTCCTTTTTGCTTTCTATCTTTTCCTTTCCTTGATTAGGTTTCTCTTTTCCTTTCCTATTTGCTTTCTCTTTTCCTTTCCTTGATTAGGTTTCTCTTTTCCTTTCCTTGATTATGTTTCTCTTTTCCTTTCCTTTTTGCTTTCTCTTTTCCTTTCCTTTTTACTTTCTTATATATCTCCCCACACCATTTATTTCAATCAAGTCCAACCAAAAAAATAACCAGCTGTGTTTTATTAAGAGATTTTCCTTTGCCTCCTCCTCCTCCTTTTCCTCCTCCTCCTCCTTTTCCTTCTCCTCCTCTTCCTTTTCCTCCTCTTCCTTTTCCTCCTCTTCCTTTTCCTCCTCCTCCTCTTCCTTTTCCTCCTCCTCCTCTTCCTTTTCCTCCTCCTCTTCCTTTTCCTCCTCCTCTTCCTTTTCCAGCTGTGTTTTATTAAGAGATTTTTGGAGTACAGTATTTTTAATCATTTCTCTCTCTTACTTTTTTCATATTCCTCTACCCACCCACCCCATCATCATGACTCCCTCCCCCCTCCTTCAGGAAATGGGTAGTGGTGACAGGAAGGAGAGTAGTACCAGGAAGTATATACAGAATCGTAATCGAAGCACTGGGAATATTCCAACCCTTAGCGGTGAAAGCTGCCTTGGTCCATTCCTCAGAGCAAGTGTCATCAGCCAACACCATACTACAACCAAGACAACTCTCAGAAATACTACTCAGGGTGTGTATATGTGTGTGTGTGTGTGTAGAATTATGTATAGTTAGTTGTTAGTTAGTTAGTTGTTGTTATAAAGGTGTGTTTGTTTGTTTGTTTGTTTGTTGATCGAGTTGTTGTTTTAAGAAATACTACTCAGGGTGTGTATATGTGTGTGTGTGTATGTGTGTGTAGAATTATGTATAGTTTAGTTGTCAGTTGTTGTTGTTGTTGAAGTATAGTTAGTTGTTAGTTAGTTAGTGTTGTTGTTGAAGTATAGTTAGTTGTTAGTTAGTTGTTGTTATAAAGTGTGTGTTTGTTTGTTTGTTGATCGAGTTGTTGTTTTAATTAAGGGGAGAATTATTGATTATCTTTTTGGGTAAATTTGAGGGCTACTGTTATTGATTCCTCCAAACTATGCCACGAAACAGTAGATCCCATATTAGTACCACTGAAGGCATTTGAGTTTCATGGCATAGAGTTTGAAGGAATCAGCTGAGACATTCCAATTCACCAACAAAAGAATCTATCTCCCTTTAATTAAGAGTAGTTTAGTAGGATATATGTGTGTGTGGAAATGTTAGAAGGGTACCTGGTATTATTGTATTGATCTATTACTATGGGTGTGTGTATTATAAGGATATTGTATAGATAAATTACTAATGGTGTGTATACATGACCTACATCAATTTTATATGTACATTATGTGTGTGTATTATAAGGATATTGTATAGATAAATTACTGATGACGTGCATACATAACCTACATCAACTTTGTGTGTGTTTATGTGTGTGTATTATAAGGATATTGTATAGATAAATTACTAATGGTGTGTATGCATAACCTACATCAACTTTATATATACATTATGTGTGTATTATAAGGATATTGTATAGATAAATTACTGATAGCGTGCATACATAACCTACATCAACTTTGTGTGTGTTTATGTGTGTGTGTTTTTCAGGTACCCGAGTCAAGCGTGGCCGGACACTGGCAGCTTCGGGTTGAGGGACATGAGGGTGTGTCTGTGGTGTTCAAGAAGGTGGTGGATCTAACATTCGAGGCCAGGTTCCTCACCATCCTTATCCAGCCCTCAAGACCTGTGTATAATGCAGAACAAACAGGTTAGGTCACAACAGGTCATGTATTATCCAACCTTCAAGACCTGTGTATAATGTAGAACAAACAGGTTAGGTCACAACAGGTCATGTATTTTTTATAGGGTAGCTGACCTGTATATACTGTAATGCAGAACAGACAGGTTAGGTCATAACAGGTGTGTGTGTGTGTGTGTGTGTGTGTGTGTGTGTGTGTGTGTGTTAACCTCCCCATAATCTGAGAGTGGTGTGTGTGTGTGTGTTTATCCTATCCGAGTTTAAGAGAGTGGTGTGTGTGTGTGTGTTTATCCAAGTCTAAGAGAGTGGTGTGTGTGTGTGTGTGTGTGTTTCCCCCCCCCCTTCGAGTCTTGGTGTGTGTGTGTGTGTGTGTGTGTGTGTGTATATGTGTAGGTAGGACGAGAATACAAAATTATACACATACACCTGGATGATTTTGGTCCATGTATTATTCAGACTGTATGGTTTGTGGTGTGGAATGCATGTGTGTATGTCTGTCTATCTGTCTGTCTGTTTGTGTGTGTGTGTGTGTGTGTGTGTGTGTGTGTGTGTATTGCTTCTGTCTGTCTGTTTGTGTGTGTGTATTGCTTCTGTGTGTATGTGTGTGTATTGCTTCTGTGTGTGTGTGTGTGTATGTGTGTGTGTGTGTGTGTGTATGTGTGTGTATTGCTTCTGTGTGTGTGTGTGTGTGTGTGTGTACCCTAACCTGTCTCGTGTCCTGTGTTCCATAATTTAGTGTCCATATGTTCTTATTATCTGACTTGCCTAATCCCTGTCTCCCTTACCATCAACCAACCCTACCTTACCTCACCCACCCTACCACCAACCCTGCCTACCTTCCCTACCACCAACCCTACCTTACCTCACATTCCCTACCATCAACCAACCCTACCTTCCCTACCACCAACCCTACCCTACCTTACCCTCCCTATCACCAACCCTACCTTCCCTAGCATCAACCCTACCTTACCTCACCTTCCCTACCACCAACCTTACCTAACCTCACCCTACCTAACCTCACCCTACCTACCACCAACCTACCTTACCTCACATTCCCTACCATCAACCCTACCTTCCTATCCCTTGCCCTCCCTACCACCAACCCTGCCTTCCTATCCCTTGCCCTCCCTACCATCAACCCTACCTTACCTAACCTTCCCTACCATCAACCAACCCTACCTTACCTCACCCTCCCTACCATCAACCCTACCTTCCCTACCATCAACCAACCCTACCTTACCTCACCCTCCCTACCACCAACCAACCCTACCTTACCTCACCCTCCCTACCATCAACCCTACCTTACCTAACCCTCCCTACCATCAACCAACCCTACCTTACCTCACCTTCCCTACCACCAACCCTACCTTACCTCACCCTCCCTACCACCAACCCTACCTGCCTATCCCTTGCCCTCCTTCACCACCATCTTCATCTCCACTTTCATCACCAATTCTGCCTCCCTTACCACCTTCTCCTCCTCCCTGCCTTCCCTTCCCTTGCCTCCCTTATCACCACCTCCTCCTCCCTTAACCCTAACCACTACCACCACCACCACCATTGTCACCACCTTCTCTTCCTCCCTCCCTTTCCTTCCCCTGCCTCCCTAACCACCTTCCCCTTCTTTCCACAGTTCATTTCCGTGCTATACTTCTCACCAGGGATCTCAAACCTTACGATGAACCTGTTGATGTTTATGCTTTGGTGAGTACACATTGTTTTTCAGTACCTACATTATTTTCATTACATTATATAGTACATTTTCATTGCTACTATATATGTGTGTGTGTTGCTCTCAATGTCTACTGTATGTGTGTGTGTGTGTGTGTTGCTCTCACTGCTTACTATATGTGTGTGTGTGTTGCTCTCAATGTCTACTATATATGTGTGTGTGTGTGTGTGTTGCTCTCACTGTTTACTATATATATATATATGTGTGTGTGTGTGTGTGTGTTGATCTCACTGCTTACTATATGTATGTGTGTGTTGCTCCCACTGTCTACTATATGTATGTGTGTGTGTGTGTTGCTCTCAATGTCTACTATATGTATGTATGTGTGTGTGTGTGTGTGTGTGTGCCATACATAATGAATTACTCCTACCCTTCCCTCTGCCCACAGCCTGCCTTCCTTCCTTCCATCCATCCATCCATCCTTCCTTCCATCCTTCCTTCCTTCCTTCCATCCTTCCTTCCTTCCATCCTTCCTTCCTTCCTTCCTTCCATCCATCCTTCCATCCTTCCTTCCATCCATCCTTCCTTCCTTCCATCCATCCATCCATCCATCCATCCTTCCTTCCTTCCTTCCTTCCATCCTTCCTTCCATCCTTCCTTCCTTCCTTCCTTCCTTCCTTCCTTCCTTCCTTCCTTCCTTCCTTCCTTCCTTCCATCCTTCCTTCCTTCCATCCTTCCTTCCTTCCATCCTTCCTTCCATCCATCCTTCCTTCCTTCCTTCCTTCCTTCCATCCCTATATCAACATACCCAAGTTATCTTCCACTTTTTATAGCAGGCATCATGGAATATAAAAAAAAAATGTATAAACAAATAAATAAATAAATATAAGAATCTCACCTTAAGGACCCTATACTATAATTGTGTATGAGAATTGGAGACTTCAGATTTCTCATGGAGGGGAATGGTGGAGAAATGATGGAGAGGGAAAGTGGAGAATTGGTGGAGGTGGAAGGTGGAGAAATGGTGGAGGAGTGAGATGGATATATGATGGAGAGGGAAGGTGGAGAATTGGTGGAGGTGGAAGGTGGAGAAATGGTGGAGGAGTGAGATGGATATATGATGGAGAGGGAAGGTGGAGAAGAGATAGAGAGGGAAGGTGGAGAAATGGTGGAGGAGTGAGATGGATATATAATGGAGAGGGAAGGTGGAGAAGAGATAGAGAGGGAAGGTGGAGAAATGGTGGAGGAGTGAGATGGATATATGATGGAGAGGGAAGGTGGAGAAGAGATAGAGAGGGAAGGTGGAGAAATGGTGGAGGAGTGAGATGGATATATGATGGAGAGGGAAGGTGGAGAAGAGATAGAGAGGGAAGGTGGAGAAGAGATAGAGAGCCTGACTATACCACTAAACAACCTATTTCCATATTATATAGATTGTGTTTCGTGGCAATATTTGTAGGACTCATTTACCTCCAATTGATTATCAGACTACATCACAGGGTCCCTTATGTGGAGAATGATAGAAAATCCAATTGAACGAGCGATGAGACAAAAAAAAAAAAAAAAAATCGAAACTTCGACAACACAAACCGCTGTGAATCATAATAATAATAATAATAATAATAGGAGTTTGGAGGAATCAGTAGCCTTTATTATGATACTGTTGTTGTAGTTTGGAGGAATCAACCATTAGCTTTTTTTTATTTTTTATTTTATTTGTTTTTTTTTTGTCTTTTTTTCATTTTCCATTTTTCATTTTTTTTTTCATTTTCCATTTTTCATTTTTTTTTTCATTTTCCATTTTTCATTTTTTATTTTTCATTTTCCTTCATTTTTCATTTTCCTTCATTTTTTTTTCATTTTTCATTTTCCTTCATTTTTTTTCATTTTTCATTTTCCTTCATTTTTTTTTTTTTTTTCATTTTTCATTTTATTTTCATTTTTTTTTTTTCAGGATCCCCGTGGGCGAATCATGCGTCGTTGGCCTTCACTACAGACAGGACACGGTGAAATGAATTGATTGGATTGGTTGATAGATTATTAATTGGATTGATTGATTGATTATTGATTGATTTAGTTGATTGATTGTTGTTTTGATTGGTTGTTGTTGTTGTTATTGATTGATTTAGTTGATTGTTGATTTGATTGGTTGTTGTTGTTATTGATTGATTTATTTGATTTGTTGATGGATTATTGATTGATTTAGTTGATTGATTGTTGATTTGATTGGTTGTTGTTGTTGTTGTTGTTATTGATTGATTTAGTTGATGGATTGATTGATTTGATTGGTGACTGATTGATTGAATTATTTGATTGATTTAGATGATTGACTGATTGATTGATATTGATTGATTTATATAGATTATACAGATACATGTATAGATAAATAAATCACTATATAGAAATTTTACCCTAATGACCCAAACCTAACCTAACCTGACCCATCTTGACCCAGGCGTGGTGCACCTGACCTTTGACCTACCCAATTTCCCACTGTTGGGGGCGTGGACCTTACGAGTTCAGGCCATGAGTCAAATTCAGGACAAAACAATCATGGTCGAACATTATTTTAGGCCGAGGTTTGAGGTGCGTAAAGTGATTAACCTTATTTTTATTGTAATTTTTTTTTTTAATATATATATATATTTTTTAACAAACTAGATCTAATTTTTATTGTTTTCATATTTTTTTTTTACTAACTAAGCCTAATTATAATTGTTTTCATATTTTTTTTTAACTAACTAGGCCTAATTCTTACCGGTATATTGTTTTTATATATTTTTTTTAACTAACTAGGTCTAATTCTTATTTTTGTTTTTGTTTTTATATTTTTAACTAACTAGGTCTAATTCTTATTTTTGTTTTTATATTTTAACTATCTAGGCAAACTTTTTATTGTGTTTTTATGTATATATTTTTTTCCCTTCCACCAACCCATTCTCCCACCACCTTACCCACCCATCCACCTGCTTCCCCACCCATCCACCTCGTCCCCCACCCATTCACCTCCTCCCCCACCCATTCACCTCCTCCCCCACACACTCTCTCATCCCTCCACACACTCCCTCATCCCTCCACACACTCCCTCATCCCCCCACACACTCCCTCATCTCCCTCCACACACTCCCTCATCCCCCTCCACACACTCCCTCATCCCTCCACACACTCCCTCATCCCTCCACACACTCCCTCATCCCCCACACACTCCCTCATCCCCCACACACTCCCTCATCCCCCACACACTCCCTCATCCCTCCACACACTCCCTCATCCCTCCACACACTCCCTCATCCCTCCACATACTCCCTCATCCCTCCACATACTCCCTCATCCCCCACACACTCCCTCATCCCTCCACACACTCCCTCATCCCTCCACACACTCCCTCATCCCCCACACACTCCCTCATCCCTCCACACACTCCCTCATCCCTCCACACACTCCCTCATCCCTCCACACACTCCCTCATCCCCCCACACACTCCCTCATCCCCCCACACACTCCCTCATCCCTCCACACACTCCCTCATCCCCCACACACTCCCTCATCCCTCCACACACTCCCTCATCCCTCCACACACTCCCTCATCCCCCCACACACTCCCTCATCCTCCACACACTCCCTCATCCCTCCACACACTCCCTCATCCTCCACACACTCCCTCATCCCTCCACACACTCCCTCATCCCTCCACACACTCCCTCATCCTCCACACACTCCCTCATCCCTCCACACACTCCCTCATCCCTCCACACACTCCCTCATCCCTCCACACACTCCCTCATCCCTCCACACACTCCCTCATCCCCCACACACTCCCTCCACACACTCCCTCATCCCTCCACACACTCCCTCATCCATCCACACACTCCCTCATCCCACAGGTGTACGTGAGGCTCCCCCACACTGTACAGACGGAGGCGGAGTTTTTAGAGGGTGTGATAGTGGCCAACATGACTAACTGGAGGGATGTGATTGGTAATTGTACCATTCGTCTCCAATATGCCATTCATGACCACCCGGAACACATCCCACAGGCCTTCTCCACCGTCTATGAGGAGTTTGTCAGTTATGTATGTGTTGTGTTGTGTTATCGTTTTGCTTGCTGTGTTGTGTTGTGTTATGTGGTTTGCTATATTGTGTTGTGTTGTGTTGTGTTGTGTTGAAAGTTGTGGTTCACTGTGTTGATGAGTTGTTGGGATAATCTCTGGCAATTATCTTTAGTAAACATATGTAGAAAGAAATTATTTTTACTTACAAGTTCACAGACATAAAAAACTGACTGCCTTAATGTTATTTTTTGCAGTTCCGCGGGTTCTACGGGTTTCAGTTGCCCATGGATGCGGTCCAGCAACAGCTGGCTACTCTTCCTGGGACTGAGGACAGACTGAGACAGAGAGGTGTGACGGTGAGGGTGTTGGCTGAGGTTGGAGATGCTCTTGGGTGGCAGGTACAGCAGGGATGGGCCATGGCGAGGGTGGTACAGGCCAGGGCTAAAGTGGCCTTCCTTGGGGATCAACCACTCATCTTCAGACCAGCCATGCCCATCACTGTACATGTAAGTAATGCGTACATACACAACACACACGCATATGTCAGAATGACACATAAAAATACTCAACCTCACAGAAGTATCACAAACACATATACAGTACAGACAGTGAATGATTACACAGTAGAGTAATGAATCTTGGTCTGCTTCACTACAGGCCTTTGTCACCTATGAAGACAATCATCCCTTGGGAGAGGAGGAGCTGGAAGGGTCTGTCCTCACCATTGCCATCAGGAGTAAAGGCAAGGTATGTTTATAAGCATTACAATGGTGTGTGTGTGTGTGTGTCAGTGTGTGTGTGTGTGTGTGTGTGTGTGTGTGTGTGTCAGTGTGTGTGTGTCTAAGTGATCTTCTATCTTTATTTTGTTATATTATTACAGACAGATGATATTATAGTAGGTGGTGACTCCCTAGTAGAAGAAGAAGGCATAGCACAGGTGACATTTGACCTCCCTGAAGATGCTGTCAGTCTCCAGGTATCTGCAAGGTGAGAAAGTGATTTATTTAAGTTCATTGGAGTTTTATTTAGTTAGTTATTTTTTTACAAATCTTGAATACTCTAAGGAAAAAATCTTGTGAGTTATTCTTATATGTAAAGAATACGATATGTGAGATTTTTTTCCTAATTAAGATTAATTTTTTCCCTTACATTTCACACCAGTTACATTATTTTGAGTGACTGAAGACAGAAAAAAATAAAAGAAATTAGTGCTTATAACTGTACAAGTAATGATACAGTATATATATTTACTGTTAACTTGTTTGTTTGTGTGTGTGTGAGTGCGTGCATGCTTGCTTGCGTGGGTGAGTACTGTACTTGCATGCAATCCCATCAATTGATCCTTTCTTTTTTCCTCTTAATTAAGGGGATATTACAATTTTGATCAATCCGGAGCAAATGATTCCTCCAAACTATTCCAAACAACAAAACACCATTATTTTTTGCTCTTCTGGTCCTGTTTCCTGGCATAGTTTGGAGGAATCAAAACATGCACTCCAATGTACCAAAAGTGTATGACCTTCTTAACCCATATTATTATTATTATTATTATTATTATTATTATTATTATTATTATTATTTTTATTATTATTATTATTATTATTATTATTATTATTATTATTATTATTATTGTTATTATTATTGTTATTATTATTGTTATTATTATTATTATTATTGTTATTATTATTGTTATTATTATTATCAGCCTTGTGACCGGGAGTGGATTAACAGCATCAGCCACACTGGTTGGAGTAGCACAACATTCACCCAGACACAGACACATTCAGATAGAGACGTCCACCTTTGATGCATCACCTGGACAATTCATTACTCTACATGTCAGGAACAACTTCTTCATTGAACACTTTAATTATGTGGTAAGTGGTGAGCATTTTACACTGAGCACAAATAAAGGAAAATCTATTTGGTGAAAAAAAAAAAAAAAAAAAAAGTGCCAGAAT
>JAWQEG010003893.1:17500-20000 GCA_033782935.1 Petrolisthes cinctipes | reverse complement strand
GGGAAGGAACTTGGTCTTGGCATTCTGGATTACGTTATACCGGTGTGTGTGTGTATATGTATTTATCTGTGTGTTCGTGTGTGTGTGTGTATATGTATTTATCTCTGTGTGTGTGTGTGTGTGTATATGCATTTATCTGTGTGTGTGTATATGCATTTATCTGTGTGTGTGTATATGTGTGTGTATATATTCATTTATCTGTGTGTGTGTGTGTGTGTGTGTATATGTATTTATCTGTGTGTGTGTATATGCATTTATCTGTGTGTGTGTGTGTGTTATATTTATTTTAAACACGGTCCTTTTGTGTGTGTGTGAGATTCATATATTTCAAACACAGGATCTTTTCGTGTGTGTGTGTGTGTTATTTATTTCAAACACAGGATCCTTTCATGTGTGTGTGTGTGTTATTTATTTCAAACAGAGTGTCCTTTCGTGTGTGTGTGTGTTTTATTTATTTCAAACACAGGATCCTTTCGTGTGAGTGTGTTTTTTATTCATTTCTAATACAGGGTCCTTTAATGTGTGAGTGTGTTTTTTATTCATTTCAAACACAGGATCCTTTTGTGTGTGTGTGTTTTTTATTCATTTCAAACACGGTCCTTTAATGTGTGTGTGTTTTTTATTCATTTCAAACACAGGGTCCTTTAATGTGTGAGTGTGTTTGTTTGCTCTATTCAATCACAAACTCGGTGGTCCTTTTGAGTGAGTGTGTATAATGTGTATATTTCAGTTTGACTCAGCCAGTGCCCTGATGGTAACACTGGAAGGACCTAAGGTAGCCAGACGGTGGGAACAGGTGGGACTACGAGCATGTATCTTCAACTTCGATTTCATAATTTTAGGTACAGTAGTGCAGTAGTCTCTCAGTTCGGTCTTGGACATAATATATACTGTATCTGGAGTAACTGATTCCTCTAAACTATTCCAAGCAACAACAGGCTACCAATATTTTTGTTAATAATTTCCTTTTTCCCAGCACATTTACTTTGGAGGAATCAATAAAGGTGCTCAAATGTACCAAAAGTATACATTCTCTTTAAGTTAATGATCTTTTTTTCAGGTATAATGGTGGTGTTGCCTGATTCGGACAGCTACCGGTCTGTGTTGGTTGGGGAGAAGGGACACGTGACGGCCTTCAAACCTCGCACCACCACCGGAGAACGCCAACATCTAGTTTGGGTCTGTAGCTCCTTACTGTGACCCACCGGTGTTATTATTTGTCATCCCTATTACCAAAAATAGACAAACTGTTATTTATGATTATTATTACCATTTCTGTACAATTAAACTTTTACTCTCTACCCTCACTCTCTGTACTTCCCCCACTCTCTGTACTCCCCCACTCTCTACTCCCCCACTCTCTGTACTTCCCCCACTCTCTGTACTTCTCCCACTCTCTGTACTCCCCCACTCTCTGTACTTCCCCCACTCTCTGTACTTCCCCCACTCTCTGTACTTCCCCCACTCTCTGTACTCCCCCCACTTGCTACTTCCACTCATTCTGCTTCCACCTTCTACTCCACCCACCTTTCTCTATTTCTCCCACTCTTTGTACTACTCCCACTCACTCCCTCTCTCTACTCCACTCCACTCCACTCCATCTACTCCCTCACTCTACTCCACTCCACTCCATCTACACCCTCACTCTACTCGACTACACTCCATCTACTCCCTCTCTCCACTCCACTCCACTCCATCTACTCCACTCTACTCCATCTACTCCACTCTACTCCATCTACTCCATCTACTCCCTCTCTCCACTCCACTCCACTCCATCTACTCCCCCTCCACAGTTGAATCCCGGAGAGTCACGCGATGTTCACTTTCCAATTGTGTTTACGAGGAAAGGTGAAGTGACGATAACAGTGACGGGATATACAACCTTCATTAAAGACGCAGATACCATCACCATCGATGTTATTCCAGAGGTGAGTGTGTGAGTGAGTGAGTGAGAGAGTGAGTGAGAGTGAGTGAGGGAGAGAGTGTGTGAAAGAGGAAGGGAGAGAGTGAGGGAGGGAGGGAGGGAGGGAGTGAGTGAGGGAGTGAGTGAGGGAGGGAGTGCATGAATGGGTGTATGAGTGGGTGAGTTTGTGAGTGAGTGAGTGAGAGAGGGAGGGAGGGAGGGAGGGAGTGCATGAATGGGTGTATGAGGGGGTGAGTGAGTGAGAGAGGGAGGGAGGGAGGGAGGGAGGGCATGAATGGGTGTATGAGGGGGTGAGTTTGTGAGTGAGTGTGTGAGTGAGTGAGAGAGGGAGGGCATGAATGGGTGTATGAGTGGGTGAGTTTGTGAGTGAGTGAGTGAGTGAGGGAGGGAGGGAGTGAGTGCATGAGGGTGTGAGTTTGTGAGTGAGTGAGTGAGAGAGAGAGTGCATGAATGGGTGTATGAGGGGGTGAGTGTGTGAGTGAGTGCGTGTGAATGAGGAGGTGAAATCCAGAACAGTCATTCCAATAGATGTGTGTGTGTGTGTCATTATTATACACAGATTCATTAGTGCTAAAT